>OU015499.1:80412910-80440410 GCA_907164885.2 Dolomedes plantarius
ATAAATTTGAACATGAATAATTTTTCGTATCACAGGTGCCTGTCATAACATTAGGGGAGCCCCTCCCCCCATCCATCTGTGTTCCCTTTTAATTTTCTACTGGTTTTATACACAGTCTTTGCTTTGCTATTGATTTTACTGTTAAAATTTTAATGCTTTTAACGTAGGAATGCGTTCCTCTCTATCTGTCCTCCTGAAAGGAAAATTACAGACGCTAAAACCGTCCGTCCGTCCTCGCAAGTTATAATGTTGGTAGCGCGCCAAACCCAGTCTATCACTTAGACAAGTTAAACAGAAAAGTACCAAGATGCGACAAAATTTTGACATACATATAAGTATATGTATACATACATACATACATATATATATATATATATATATATATATATATATATATATATATATATATATTTACATAACAAAAGAGGTAAGCAACGATGAGTAATCCTATGTCAATAACCCGCGGTAGTTTCGTTAGAAGAGACTACCTGAAATTTTTTACCTTTAAATACATCATTGTTCCTATTGTCACGTCGGCAGCCCCCTTTTTACACAAGCAGTGGACTTAATTGTCTCTTCTCCCACACGTGTTCTTTTGAGAACTGTTTGAAAGAGTTTCAGACGTGTACGGGGCATCCCGATAAATTTTCCTGGCGGCGGAGGAACTCAAAAGGAAGGAATAATGATGTTTTCTATTCCAGAAGGTCCCATCTGTTGCAGGTTAACGGACCCGAGGGCGACTGTCCAATAATTGGGAGACAGAGAGTGACGAATGACCTATGAAAAGGTGGGTCCCCCTCGCCTGACAATGTGGGTTGGTCTTGAATGTCGCCCAAGTGAGAAAATGACAGAGGATGGCTCGTGCGGAAGTGACGTACAAGACCCGGAAATGATGACTGGTAATCGTCTCCGGAATATTCCAGGCTTTTCGAGAATAAACTGGGGAGGAGGTGATAAAAAGGCGGTAGCCTTTTGTCTCGAGGGAAAGACTTTGCCGACGAAGCTGGGCAGCGGTGGTTCTGAGAGGGAGACGTTTGTCTTCCGAGAGAGGAATTTTTTTTGGCCGACAGGCTTGGGATCAGACGCGTGCACTGGGCCGCGTCTCCATGAAATTGTTAACTTTGGCGGTGAGCCACTTCTCTACTGCAAGGGTAGTACTGTATATATATATATATATTGTACATATGTGTAATTACAGAAGTGAATAAAGAGTATTTTATTTACTCTAAGTCTGTCTCCTCTCGGATAATTTATGTGGAGGATTTGGCTAGAGATTAGCCAGGCTCGGTTTAACGCTATTTACGTCCTGGGCAGTGAAGCTACATTGTTGGGGACATGATACTATTATCGAATCCTTTTATCAATTTTGTATATCACCAAATCTTTCTATCAATTTTATATATCATCGCTGTTATCACCTTAATATATAATTACGTTTTATATATCATATTTTTATAACATTTGCAAATAATTTTTATCGCTCTTTTATATGTTTTTTTTTACGTTTGCACGTATTTTTACCATGTTTTTATTAACTTGCTTTCTTGTTTGTTTGTATGTGTGTTTGTCCAGTTCAAATCTTACAATCGATTTTTGACTAACTTCCCGACTAGCTAGACATTTGAAACTTTTAGAATAGCTCAGAACATTATGACAATGCATTTTTTTAATACTTTTAGCCATCTTTAAGCAGTTTTGAATTCCTTTTCAGTTAATTTTTTTTTGTAGACTGGTGCAGCCATCTATCGCCCGGGATGGGAACGAAAAGTTAAACGCAAGTTAACTTCCAATTAACTTCATTTTCTTTCAAGTTGATGGGATAATTCATCAAAAAGTTTTTTAAAAAGTATTTATTAATACATAAAATCGTCAAGTTCGTATGATTCAACAGAAAGCGCTTTTAACATACTTCTTTTTTGCTCTACTATTCTTGTGTTTGGCGCTTTATGTCCTATTTTGGACCTTCCACCATTAAATACCAACCAACCAACATGTGATAATATTATTACACGCCACACATACCGTATCTTCATTTAGCCTTTAAACGATCGAATTAACTGAAAGGTAAAAATTCCATCACATACCATACGATCGAGTTGCTGGTGTTTTACAGCATAGCCCTTATGACATGTAGCAAGCCATTAATTTAGAAAATAAATGTGTAGAATAGACGATCGTAATAGGGGACAGTAATGCACATGAATACATCTTCCCTGTCGCCAGCAGCCTTGCACCCAGGTTACATCCTTGTTCAGCCTCATATGCAGAATTTCTTTAAACTTTTACTGGTGACTGGCAACTTGCAATCATACGACGTAACAAATCATTCTAATTTTGTATTATATCTTCATTATTATATATATAATAGCCATTGTCCCTGTATAACACTTCCGGGCTGTAATCATCTTTCAATTGAAGCCCTCAGTAAACAAACGGCCGGTTAGGCTTAATTTCAATTTCAGATGTGGATCAGAATTTTTTCTTACCTGAAAACTAATATCTTCTCCATCAAATCACGTTTGTTCAGACTATTTTCTATAAAACATTCAGAACTAAAAATAATTGGATGTTTTTAGCTGTATATTTAACAGTTTTTAAAAATCTGTTTACTTTTGCGATGAATTCTGAAAGTACACAAACTTTAATGTGAATGAATCAAGTAGCTCAAGTATTCATATCGCGTAGTGAGCTGTAAAAAACTGGATGGCAGTCTACTACTCCAATCGCATGAAAAACTAAATAAATAAAAAATAATGAAAGGGTTTGCTTTTACAAGGTGTCGACTAAATGCAATATTGTTAGATAATTCGGGATATTTTTTAACTTTCATATACTTTTTTCCATTATGACGTCATTATTAGTATTATGACGTCAAAATGACGGGTTGGATGGCAGTCTACTACTCCAATCGCATGAAAAACTAAATAAATAAAAAATAATGAAAGGGTTTGCTTTTACAAGGTGTGGATTAAATGCAATATTGTTAGATAATTCGGGATATTTTTTAACTTTCATATACTTTTTCCATTATGACGTCATTATTAGTATTATGACGTCAAAATGACGGGTTACCTTCTAGTTATTAAATGTTCAAGCACTCTTAATTTTGTACCGCAATTCGCGATACACGGTAATTTTTTCCCCATTGTCGCATCCGTTGTCAAAATTTAAAGATATTCTGCTATTTCATATTTCTCCCTCTTTCAACTGCATTAGCGCAATGTCATCTAATATATAAAAATGAATGTTTGTATCTCTGTAATTGTATAGAAATCCACAGTTTAGGAGCAACGATCGTGAAATTTTACATACAGGCGTCTTTAAAAACAGCCGAGGGTCTGAAGAATTTCAAAAATCGAAATTAATTACCGTTGATTTTTAATTAATAAAAAAGCAACAATTTGTAAGCTGTTACACTTTGTGGAATCACTCCTCTGAATATGGCGTCCACGTTAGGGTTAGCTGACAAACAGCGAGCGAAAAGATAAAAATAAACAAAATCAAAAAGTTTCAAGTTATATATTAAACCAGAATAATAAATGAAAATAATAATCTTTCAAGTCAGATTTTATACTCTAAAATAAATCGGATCCAACGGCATATTGACACTCTCACACGCGATGGAAAATTCGAATCAACCACGCTAAGTGTCACGATCTTTTTTAATCGCTACTGCAATCCCCCTAGCTAATGTCTTTGTGTCTATTGAAGAGTTAAAGACTAAGCTTCTATCCTGCTAACTTATTTCTCACTTAAAACTCCTCTTACTCCATAAATGTATGTATATTCACCAACCCATAGCAACTTTCCAAAAAACTGATTGCGTATATTTTTTACTTTACTCAATAATGTTGTGTATAATCGTGGCGTATTCGTTAAAATGGTTCGTTTGGTACCCCGTAATACTCGGGTTCGAGTCGGGACCGTGCAAATTTTGCTAAACCTGTATTTTCAGCTTTTTTATGAAGGCTTTTTTATTTCAGCTTTTATTTTATTATTTTTTTAATTATTATCTTTATTTTTTAAATTATTATTATTATTTTATTTTATTATTTTTTAAAATTATTTTTATTTTATTTTTTTTTCAGCTTTTTTATGATGAAAGACCGAATATAGCTGAAATCTGAGGAGTTTATTATACATTTATATATTTTTAATTGGTTTTCATATTATTAATGTGTATAACATTTCGTATGCTTTTTTTTTCTATGTTATTTATACTGTGTTTAGTTTTTTAATGGATTTTTGTAGGTTTATTATAAATTTATATATTTTATGTTTTTCTTTCCAGAATTTTTTGCTCCAATACTAAAGGCTAAATCTTTTCTATGTTATTTATACTGTGTTTAGTTTTAAAATTGATTTTGGGTAACAAACATTCATCAATAATTTATTTCTGGGCATTGTATTGCTAACAATTAGGATAACCAAGAATTTTTGAAGGATGCAATTCTCGATTCACAAATGAGCAATAGATGGCGCCACTATTTTAAACTTTTAGTATTCCATAAACCAACGCCTTTTAAACGTTCGTTTAGGAGGTGTTCCTAAACGAACGGTACATTCAAATTAAATACAATGTCAGTGTATGCAATTAATGCCAATATATATATATATATACATATATATATATATATATATATATATATATATACATATATATATATATATATATATATATATACATATATATATATATATATATATATATATATATATATATATATATATATATATATATATATATACATACATATATATACATATATATATATATATATATATATATATATATATATATATATATATATATACATATATATATATATATATATATATATACATATATATATATATACATATATATATATATATATATACATATATATATATATATATATTTATATATACATATATATATATATATATATATATATATATATATATATATATATATGTATATATATGTATATATGTATGTATATATGTATATATATATATATATATATATATGTATATATATATGTATATATGTATGTATATATGTATGTATATATGTATATATATATGTATATATATATATGTATATATATATGTATATATATATATGTATATATATATATGTATATATATATATGTATATATATATGTATATATATATATGTATATATATATGTATATATATATATATGTATATATATATATATATATATATATATATATATATGTATATATATATATATGTATATATATATATATGTATATATATATATATATGTATATATATATATATGTATATATATATGTATGTATATATGTATGTATATATATATATATATGTATATATATATATATATATATATATATATATATATATATATATATATATATATATATATAATAAATACGACGATCAATGTATACGATTGATGTAAAAAAAACAAAAAATATATTAATAAAAAAAATCGTAAGGGATATTTTTATAGACAAAATAATGTAGAAGAAAATATTCAAATTAAATCTCATAGTACATACTAAAGAATATAGTACAGTTAATGTAGTACAGTTTGAGGAACATATCTTTTACATTATTTTAATTTTTTTTTTAATAATGTCCAATCGTCTGCCGCATTATCAAGAAAAAAGTCTCCGACCTATTATATTTTATTGACAATCCAGAGAAACGCAAAATATTTTTCGATAACTTTTTTTACATCGTACAGTCTGTTGACAGATTTATCTAACAAAGGCTTTAAGGCAATCGGCACAGTGCGAGATTCCAGAAGGGGACAATGTTCTCTTAAAACAGCAAAAGAAATATCGAAATTTCAACGTGGAGAGTTTGATTGCCGATGCGATGGAGAAGTTTATATGTGCCATTGGAACGATAGTTTTGTTGTAACTATTACATCAAATTTTATCACTCACGAACCATTAGGAAGAGCAAAAAGACATATCCGAGCTAAAATAAAAGTTGATTTTCCTTAACCTTACATTATAAAATTATATAATAAAGGAATGAGTGGAGTACACCTGTTGGACCGACTTCCTGGAAGTTATCGACCAAAGTTACGCAGCAAAATATGGTACTTTATTCCTTGATCATAGTGTGGCATGTAAAAGGTTAAATTCTAAAAATTAATCTTTAAAAATTCACCAAAAATTATAAAATGGAGGTAAAGATTCGAAAAACATTTCATATTAAAGGAATTTTTATGATCTTTTTCGTGATATAAATTTTATAACCCTCAAATTATTATTATTTTAAATGCAAACTTTTAAAAAGTTACTAAAACAACTAAAAAATTTAATTTTAAAAAAATCTAAGAATTTTTCAAAAATCTTTCTTAGTGCACTCCTACACTATAAGAAGAATCGCCATGGAAAATTTCAGCCCTTTTATTTCCCGCGGTTTGGTCTGTACGTTGTATGTCTGTCAGTCAATTAGTCAGTCAGTCAGTTAGTTACGGAACTGTTATATATATATATTATTATTACTATCTTTATATCGTAACGTTAACTTCATGCGCACGCATTATTTTCCTATGCTTTTTTATTATTATCTTTATAATAGCGTAATTTTCATATGATTTTAAACAACAATAATTTTTAACTGGCATTCAATTCGCTGTTAAAACTTTATATTTACACCCTATTTAAGAGAAGTAGGGTGTAAATTTTTCAAAGAGGCTGTTTCAACACTCAACTTCAAAGAAGTAGGGTGTAAATTGTAGGGTAGAAAGTTGGTAAAATCAAAACTTTGCGCAATGTATTTAATTTCTCGATTAAAAGTAGTTTTTTTTCTAAAAATTAATTGATTTCGCTTGAAAAGCTAAATATTTTATGCACGCGGTTTATATTATTATTACTATTTTTATATCATAAAGTTAACTTCATACGCGAGCATTATTTTCATATGCTTTTTTTATTATTATCTTTAAATAACAACTATCGTTTTTATTCATATTATGTTGGTTTTTTATTAATTAAAAATTAAGGGTAATTAATTTCGATTCCGGAAGTTCTTATTATCTTTATTTTCATATGCTTTTTCATTTACGATTTATTCAAATGTTGGTTAAAAAACTTATGTAATTTATACATTTGAGTGAGTTTAATTATTGTAATTAATAAATTTATATTTCTAGAGAGGATGTTTCAGGTTTTAGTGGTACTATCATGAAAGGCTGAATCTACCAAAATTCTGAGGAGTTTATTATGGAGAGAAAAGGAATTTAATATGTAGAGGATGTTTATAGGAGTTTAATGTGGAGAGGAGTTGAATGGTTTGCAGCCCTCAATCAAACACTTCATTTTTTAAGAGGCAACGCTAGAGTCATATCATGGTTCTATTGGAAATTTCAGCTAAACCTGTAATTTCAGCTTCTCTTTTTGCCCAAATGATAAAAGGCTAAATCTAGCTGAATTCTGAGGAGTTTATTCTAATTTTATATATTTTTTTATTGGGTTTTCATTTTATTCATGTGTATAAGATTTCACATGTTTTTTTCTATGTTATTTATAACGTGTTTAGTTTTAAATTAATTTTGGTTAGCAAACATTAGACAATTTGACATTTTTACTTTTCAGATTTTAGTGCTTCAATGATGAAAGGCTGAAATTCCTGAATTCTGAGATGTGTATAACATTTCACATATACTCTTTCTATGTTATTTATACTGTGTTGATTTTGGTTAACAAATATTGTTAAAATCCCGGGCAATGCCGGGTACTTCAGCTAGTCTACTATATATATACAACAGTTCCGTAACTGACTAACTGACTGACTGTCATATAACGCACAAACCAAACCGCTGGACCTAAAGGACTGAAATTTTGCATGGCGATTCTTCTTATAGTGTAGGGGTACGCTAAGAAAGATTTTTGAAAAATTCTTCTTAGATTTTTTTAAATTAAATTTTCAATCTGTTTTTGTAACTTTTTTTCAAGTTTGCATTTAAAATAATAATCTGAGGGTTATAAAATTATATCATGAGAAAGATCATAAAAATTCCTTAAAAGGAAATCTTTTTGGAATCTTTACATCCATTTTCTGATTTTTCGTGAATTTTTGAAGATTAATTTTTAGAATTTAATTTATTAAATGCTGATCACGTGGTTTCTTTTCTTTTTGTTACACTTTAAACTAATTTTGCGTCACGTGCATAACAACGAAATAGACGAAAAAAAATTTTTTTTCTTGCTAATGCGGCAGACGATTGGACATTATCCAAAAAAATATTAAAATACAGTAAAAGATATGTTCCTCAAACTGTACTATATTAACTGTACTATATTCTTTAGTATGTTCCATTAGATTTAATTTGCCTATTTTCTTCTACATTATTTTGTCTATAAAAATATCCGTTACGATTTTTTTTTTATAATTTTTTTTTTTTTTTACAAAAATCGACTTAAAATTCGGTTGCATCTTATGGTCCGAAGGCAATATTAAAATAAAAGGATATTTTATTATCTATATATATAAAACAGTTCCGTGACTGACTGACAGATAATGCACAGATCAAACTGCTGGACCTAAAGACATGAAATTTTGCACGGCGATTCTTCTTATAGTGTAGGGGTGCACTAAGAAAGAATTTTGAAAAGTTAAATTTTTAAGCTGTTTTTGTAATTTTTAAAGTTTGCAATCAAAATAATAATCTGAGGGTTATAAAATTTACATCACGAGGAACATCATAAAAATTCCTTTAAAATGAAAATTTTTTCGAATCTTTACCTCTATTTTCTGATTTTTGGTGACTGATTGATATGGAAGTCTTTTTAAGAATTTAATTCAAATTAGTATGTTTTTTGGCTATTAAACATACAAATTAATTGCATACATTAGCAGTTGCATTTAATTTGAATATTTTCTTCTACATTATTTTCTATATAAAATATCCGTTATGATTTTTTTATAAATATATTTTTTTTTGGCATTAATCGCATACATTGACCGTTGAATTTATTAAAAATATTTTTTTTTTTACATTAATTGCATACATTGACCGTTGTATTTAATTTGAATATACTCCGTAATGAAGCACGTGTATTCAGCTAGTATATTATATATATTATTTATTATATTTATTATATATATTTTTTATCTTTATTAAGTCAGTATCTTTATTAAGTAAGTTATCTTTATTAAGTCAGAAAATATAACATGTTCCTGAAATATATTCCACTTTAATTTAATATTTAAAAAAATGGACCAAAACAATTGAAAATATCTTTATATACCTAACAAAATGCAAAATATTCTTTTCTAAAAATCCTCCCATAAATTCGAGGTCCGTCTTATCGTCCAGTGCTTTTGCTCCGAAAAATACGGTATTTACGCCCTTTGACTGAGTCCTTTAAAGTTATTCCTAAAAATAATTCATTTCTATACATCGTGAGAAATTTCTCCCACGAACTTCAGTAATGCCTCGAATGAAACTTACTTACGTATGCCAGTATAATATTTATGTTTTTACTTAATTCCACAAGCATTTAAACTGAACGCTAGAGCATTTAAACTGAAATTCGAAGCTAGTAATTTGGAAGAACTACTCCAGCCAAATTTTATATTAAACTTATAGAATTGCGACACGTCTGTAGTTTTATTTTAGAAACACCTGTTTCGCGTTTCAAGTGTTAACGACGTCCCTCAGCACTGGATTGAGAATGTCTCTTCAGTAGACTGATGCAGCCACAGAAAAGCGAATACATTTAGAGACATAAAGCCGTCGATTTCAGAAAATGGCCTGATACTCAATTTAACGCTATGAAGAGGTTGCTTGTCGTTGTATATTTTGGCACACGGTTACTGTAGCGAGCCAGAAATGTCATTTGGAGTAACCCCATAAACTAAAGTATATGTTAAATAAGTTCTACTTCTGCAGAAGTTACTGTGGAGTTAAACTATTTGTATTCAAACCCTAAAAGAATTTTTTTTTAATATATGTTAGAGAAACTTTAAACTATCATCTTTGTAATATTTTCAAATTATCTTAGTTACGGGGATGTTTAGAATTTTGAAGCATTCTAGGTTTTGAGAGCATCGTTAGAAACACAATTTATTTAGTATAAATTACGATAAGGAAAATGAGTTGTTTAAGTTGTTTTTAACTTGAAAGTGCTGAATTCGCTTTATGAAATTCACTTCTAAAACTTTAGTTTCAATAACATTTGAAGTCTAGCGAATCTGCATAAGGCGAAAAACAATTTGTAAAACATGGATTTTTCCGATTGATAAAAATTTTTAATTTCTTTGAAGCATTGTTTTGAGTATCAAACTTTTTGTTTCTGAGTTTGTCTGTTTTTAACGTAGGATTACGTTCCTCCGTAACGGTCCTTCGGAAATCAAAATTTCAGACGCTAAAACCATCCATTGATCCGTCCTCGCGAGTTATAATTTTGGCAGCGTGCCAAACCTAGTCTGTATCGCTTCGACAAGCAGTAAACAGTTAAACACAAAAGTGCCAAAATGCGTTAAAGTTTTGACATACATATATGTATATAGATACATACGTACATATATATAGATACATATATACATAACACATACATACATATACACATACAAAAGAGGTAAGCACCGATTAGTAATCCTACGTTAATAACCCGCGGTAGTTTCGTTAGAAGAGATTACCAGAATTTTTAATTTTTTTTTGCATAGTGTTCGGTTTTAAGCGTACGTATGGGAAGTTAATAAGTTTTACCATTTAACACATTTACAGGTTTAAGACAGTATAATTTTTAAAAAAAACTTAAACAGAACAAGATTATTTAGTTCCTTTTCCTTTTTATACTTTGGATTTTGCAAATGTATTCTGAACGCAAAACACACATATTTGCAATTTGCCATGTTTGAAATTTGAATCCTCTCTATTAATTTAAGTTTCGATTTCCTTTACGTAATTAAATTTCACGTTTATTTCGCTTTTATTTTATACAATTAAAAACACTTCAATTTCCGTTGATTAATATTGAAATAATATATTTGCTTTGAATTTGTTTTGTTTGGTTTGATACTAACTTATTTCCCCTCAAATTAAAAAAGAATTTATTCTGATAACTGAAATTTGTTCATACCATAAACAGTAGTTTAGTTTAATTTTTAAGCCTCTTTCATGTCACGAGATTATGTTTTACCAGCTTAATTTTCTAATTACCGCATTTTCTTTTAAAAGAAATATTTTAGGTGGAACGATGGGACTTTGTTCATGAAAGACTCAACTTTGTGTACTTTTCAAGAAAATTCCGTTTTTCCCTCTACATACAAAATATATAGCATCAATATTTAAATTTAAAACATAGTTAGTGATAGACAGCGATAGGGAAACTCAAGTCCTTGCACACAGTATATGTGACAGGGATAAAGTTTTTCTTTTAATCATCTATCATGGTTAAAAACTCTTAAAAAGCAGCGTCAGAATATCCCTGTGTATTAAGGGGGCACAGGACCTTGAAGCTTGACAAAATGACTATATATATGGTCTAATTCTAACCACCAAAACTCAAATAATATTAGAAAAAGAAATTTTCTTTCTTTATACATATAAAGTACATACCTTTAAATATGTCATATATAAAAATGGGAATTGTAAATGCATAAATAATTTTCAAACTGGCAATTTAAAATTTTATATGATTAACAGGTGATTAAAAATCACAAAGTGCTGCGCGCATCATAAATTTGAGATATATGGTTACAGAAAATAATGAATGCTCAGAATACACTTGCAATATATTTATCTGTAATGTAAAACCAATTAAATTGTAATAAATATTATTTAAATGAAAAACTGAGCTTAAAATCGGAAAACTTCAAAAATTATCACAATTATTTGCATAATTTTCCCACATAAAAAAAAGTATTCCAAGAAGGCCCATTTTTCTGGTTTTAAAATGCAGAGTACCTTAAAATATGCATATGAGTGTAGTTTCATCAGTTTCCTTTTGATAGTTTAAAAGTAATACTGCACACAAAGTCAAAATTAGCAGTTAATTATATAAAATTCTAAACTGCTAATTTGAAAATTATTTATAGATTTATAATTTCCATTTTTATATATGACAAATTTAAGGATGTGTACTTTATACGCATAAAGAAAATAATTTCTTTTCCTAATATTATTTGAGTTTTTGTGGTTACAATTAGACCCTATTTATAGTTATTTCGTCGAACTTCATGGTTCCGTGCCCCCTTTTAACCCGTGTTTATCTTTCAAAATTCTCGACGGCGAACTATGTCTAAAAGTGACAAAATAATGACTGCTACTTTATGAATAGCATCCATTTCTTCAGGCATAACTTAAATTTTTTGACCTAGATACTTGAATTAATATGTCTTTGTTCGGTGCCAAATAATATTAACAAACATGGGATTCCTATTAATTTTCCTCCCTATTCTATATATATAAAACAGTTCCGTAACTGACTCATTCATTCACTGACTGACTGACTGACTGACATACAACGCACAGACCAAACCGCTGGACCTAAAGGGCTGAAATTTTGCATGGCGATTCTTCTTATTGTGGTGTATGGGTGCACTAAGAAAGATTTTTGAAAAATTTTTCTTAGATTTTTTTTAAATTAAATTTTTAAACTGATTTTGTAACTTTTTTTAAGTTTGCATTTAAAATAATAATTTGAGGGCTATAAAATTTATATCACGAGAAAGATCATAAAAATTCCTTTAAAATGAAATCTTTTTCGAATCTTTACCTCCATTTTCTGATTTTTGGTGAGTTTTTAAAGATTAATTTTTAGAATTTAATTTATTAAATACAGATCACGTGATTTCTTTTTGTGATGCTTTAAATTAATTTATAGCCACTTGCAGAACAACGAAATAAATTGACAAAAAATATTAAAATACGGTAAAAGATAAAATTTAACCTCTAGACTCATTGAGATGGAAGTTTTTTAAGAATTTAATTCAAATTAGTATGTTTTATGGATATTAAACATACAAATTAATTGCATACATTGACCTTAGTATTTAATTTGAATATTTTCTTCTGCATTATTTTGGCTATAAAAATATCCGTTATAAATTTTTATAAATATATTTTTCTTTTGGCATTAATTGCATACATTGACCGTTGTATTTAATTTGAATGTACTCCGTGGCGAAGCACGGGTATTCAGCTGATATTATATAAAAAAACTGAGAAATTTCGTTATTTGACGGTTATTTTTCACTGTGACTTTTAGTGAATTAGGGGGTAAGCGTTGAGATTTCTGTGATTTTTTCGTAAGTGAATCTTAGGGATTCTGTAAATCAGTGATTCCCAACCAGTATGCAAAGGCACTTTAGGGAGCCGTGAGATTGGCCAGGGGTACAAGTTTATTTTGGGAATAAACGAATAAATATTAGTAGAGACCACTTAAATTAAATATTAAATTGAATTAATATGACTCTCACGCCCGACAGATTCTGACACAGATCGATTAACTCATTCCTGAGGAGAAATTTGCAATTCTCCCGCTCACAACTATTAGACATAATATCAAATATTTGTGGTCTGAGCATCCATCGCAAGTTTCACATTAATAAAGCAAAACTTTTCTTTAGCGATTTCCATTGAAGTCCTCTAGTGTATTACTCTACAGAATCCCACTCCTAATTCTGAAACTGTATTAATGTATGCTATCCAGGTGTTTGTTACCTATATATTTCAATAAATGAATAAAATCAACAAGTATTTATTTGAACTTAAATTTAACACTAGTTGGTACCCGTCAAAACACGACGACTGGATAGTAAATACTAATACACAAATTATACTCAACACATCATTCCCAAATGTTTAAAATCATAATATTAAGAATAATTGAGAAATACAGTTTAAAGAATAGAGAAATACACTTTGAAAAATTACTATTGAACACAATGGAACGAAATGGGGTTACTCAACAATGCGAAATAAACAATTTCCTTCAGGTTTAATTCTATATCTACCACACATAAATAATAATTACAAGATAAAAAGAACATTTTATATACCATGTTTTTAAAATTTCTGTTGAATCATATAAACTTGACAATTCTATGTATTAATAAATACTTCAAAAATTTTTTTTGATGAATTATACCATAAACTTGAAAGAAAATGAAGTTAATTGGAAGTTAACTTGCCTTTAACTTTTCGTTCCCGTCCCGGCCGATAGATGGCTGCACCAGTCTACAAAACAAAATTAACTGAAAATAAATTTATATCTTCTTAAAGATGGCTAAAAGTATTAAAAAAATACATTGTCATCGTGTTCTGAGCTATTCTAAAAGTTTCAAATGTCTAGCTAGTCGGGAAGTTAGTTAAAAATCGATTGCAAGATTTGTACGGGACAAACACACAAATTCACAAACAAACAAGAAAGCGAGCTAATAAAAACATGGATAAAAATAAAAATGGCAGTGAGAGAGCTAGGAAGATTCATCGGAATAAGCAAACTAACATATATGCGGCCTCGTGCTTAGGAAGTATCGAAAGCCAGATTTAAACATGTTACTGCGAATGCGCAAAAGCAAAATGTGTTTATACAGTCTCATGATTAGTGAGAACCTAAAGCCAGATTTAAACATGTTACTCAGCGTGCGCAGAAAGCAAATTTTTAATTTAAAACTACCACTAAGTAATAGAAATTGCGGTTACAAAAGCCAAATTTGACACCTCTCTAGATTAAAATCCTTATCTTTAAGACCAAAATGAAGGAAATTGATGCAGTAGTTTTTTCTCACGGACTGCCCAAAGAATCGGCTTCGCATCTTAAATATATAGACTAGTTGGCACCTGTCAAAACATGACAGCTAGATAGCAAATAAATGTACTAATACACAAATTATATTCAACACATCATTGCTAAATGTTGAAAATCAGAATAATGCACAGAAGCAAATTAATGTGTTTAAGCAGCCTCGTGCTTAGTGAGTATCTAAAGCAAGATTTAAAAATGTCACTGAGCATGCGCAGAAAGCAATTTTTTTATTGTAAATTATCGCTAACTAAACAGTGTGAAATAAGCAATTTCCATCAGATTTAATCTTATATTTCAAAAACATAATTATCATAAAAATAAAAATAAAAATGGCAGAGAGAAATTTAGGGAGACTCCTCAGAAAAAACGTGTTTATGAATAAAACATGTCACTGAGCATGCGTAGAAACAGTGGGTTTCTAAAGACAGAAACCCACAACTTAAACATGCCACTGAGAGTGCGCAGAAATCAATTTTTAATTGTAAATTTTCGCTCATTAATAGAAATTGCGGTTACAAAAACCAAATTTGACAAATCTACAGATTACAATCTTTCGTTTAAGACCAAAATGAAGTCAATGGATGCAGTAGTTTTCTCTCACGGACTGCCCAAAAAGTCGGCTTAACAACTTATAGATGTTTCTGATGTTACAATCCACTTTGATATAATTTTTGAAAAATAGAAAAAACTAATATTCTCAAAAGGGTATCCCGAGTTTCTAATCTCCTTCCCAAGAGTACCGCAAACGTACAAAGGTTGGGAATCCTTGCTGTAAATGAAGGGGAATACAGAGGAATAATGTCAAGGAATCCGTTCTTTATAGTATTCTATCCTAAATTTTCAGTTAGAAAAAAACATTTTTACGTAGAATGATAGCGATTAGCTATGAAACTATTCATATTAATAACAAAAGTAGTCGCAGTTATCGCTAAATTTCTTAATTATCTGTAGTTATATCAGCATTTGCAAAGTCATGTCTATATAAAATTCTCATCTGTTACTTTATGATCAGTTCATTTTATCCAGCATTTGGAGCTGATTTAGAAGATTAATCAGAATTGATTGAAAGTACCATTGAGGAAGTTATAACAAAACATAATGTTCGTTAATCTTTTACCAAATCTCTTTTGGAAAAGTAAAGTTGTGGCAAAACTCTTACTAGATCTAATCTGAATGTTTGGAGTTATTGTAATGGTATTAAGTAATTTTCCAGAAAGAGGTGAAACATAAACGTGCGAAGAATTATTTTTCTCGTGGGTAGATGGCACCTTCTCCCTGTGGAATATACAGTATTGTGGTGGTTGAAGTGTAAATTTTTTGAGCCCATTGATGATATTTATTTTTTCGTTTAACTCTTTAATATTATCAGCAAAACACAAACCATAAATTTCAAAATTAACGGAATTTTTCTGCTGTGAAACTGGTGGTCTTCAGGAATATAGGATTAGTTCTATTTTGCTGGTGGAATTTATATAAATTCTCTAAATATGAAAAAGTAACTAATGCTAGTACGCGATTGGAACTATTGTAATGAAAATGTTCAGATATCAATTGATTTCATTTACTGTCAGTCCAGCAGGTTATCTATGTGTTACAGATATTAAAATTTTTGATGGAAAGATACAAATATTAAAAAATGGAATATATACGCATTGATTTATTCAATTGATTCATTGTGTATCTATAATTACCAGTTACTTTAAATTGTTTAGAGTATATAGGTAAGAGTATTAAGCAATGTATAATAGTTAAGCTATAATAATTTATAACTGTAATATCGTTAAAAAAGATTTATTGTAATTAATTGTTGCATCTTTTATTTTAACTCCTCTGATATTAATACTCCAAATTGTTCACACATTTTTAGTACTATGTACCTATTTTAGATTCCTTTAGTATGATGCTTATAGATGCATGATTGCTTCATTACCAGGAATTAATTACTTATTTAAAGAATGCAGCTTCATTGTTCCATTAATATTTGGACTGATTTATTTTGCGAGCTCGGATTTTTAATCTCCCTATTTTAAAGGATTGTTCACTGAAAAAGGGTGATTTTCTTAAAGAAAACGCTTTCAAAAATCCTCATTCATTTAAGTGAATGATCATTCGAGTCATTTGAGTTAGTGATCTATAATAGTGCGAATCTTTCCATTGTATCCGCAATGTATCTTTCCATTTCGGGAACCAGGAGTTAAAACTTGAGTTTTTTATTTTGAGGAGAAAAAGGAAATGTGTGCTTCCCGGCATTAACTTTTCTGCAAAGGCAAAACTATTTTTACAGGCAAAGAAAAGGTAGTTGATCTCTTGATCGATCAGATGTGATTATAATTATTAAGGTAGCTAGTTTCGAAACTGTCCCCATAGGAAAAAAAAAATTGTCAGCTCTTGATTCTGATTAAAATTGTACTAATACATGTTGGTGTAGCTTAAATTAATTATGTTGCAAAACTCTCTGTTTCTTCAAGAAATTTAATGTTAAAATATGTGGTTATTTGCAAGAGATTTTGCAATTTACGAAAAATGACTTATAGTGGACCAGGACAGTTTTGAAACTTACAACCTCAGTTGAAAGTTTTGTTAATTTTTGACGTTATCTCCTCGCATGCAAACTAGATAAAATAAAGACTTTTAGAGGGAAGAGAAACCTTTAAATGGGCACTATAAATTAGTAATTAGATACTGTATTCGCGAATTTCAAAAAGACGGTACTGAGTAAGAAAACGTATGCGGTGAAAGAAGCGCTCGAAAGTGATGTCATATGTCCGAATAAAACACTACGAAGGGTAGAAATTGTCAGCTCTAGAAAAACAATTTTAGGGGCTCCATTTATCCTTATTTCTCTGACTGTCTAATTTATTCATTTCAATCTTTTGGCCACCTTTTAATGTTGCTTTCTCGTTCACAAACTTTGTTTTCCCTTTCTCCGTTGTGTTGCTTATTAGAGTCTTTGATATACTAGCTGAATACTCGTGCTTCGCTACGGAGTACCATCAAATTAAATACAACGGTCAATTTATGCAATTAATGCAAAAAGAAAACAAAAAAATATATTTAAAAAAAATTGTAACGGATATTTTTATAAACAAAATAACGTAGAATAAAATATTCAAATTAAATACAACGGTCAATGTATGCAATTAATTTGTATGTTTAATATCCATAAAACATACTAATTTAAATCAAATTCTCTAAAAACTTCCATCTCAATAAGTCTAGTGGTTAAATTTTATCTTTTACCGTATTTTAATATATTTGTTTTGTCAATTTATTTCTTTGTTATGCACGTGACGCAAAATTAATTTAAAGCATCACAAAAAGAAAAGAAACCACGTGATCAGCATTTAATAAATTAAATTCTAAAAAATAATCTTTAAAAATTCACTAAATTCTAAAAATTTATCTTTAAAAATTCACTAAAAATCAGAAAACGGAGGTAAAGATTAAAAAAATATTTCATTTTAAAGGAATTTTTAGGATCTTTCTCGTGATATAAATTTTATAATCCTCAGTTTATTTTAAGTGCAAACTTAAAAAAAGTTACAAAAATAGCTTAAAAATTTAATTAAAACAAATCTAAGAAGAATTTTTCAAAAATCTCTCTTAGTGTACCCCTACACTATAAGAAGAATCGCCATGCAAACTTTCAGCTCTTTAGGTCCAGCGGTTTGGACTGTGCGTTATCTGTCAGTCAATCAGTCAGTCACGGAACTGTTTTATATACCGGGTGTCCCAAAAATGGCCGACGATTTGAAAAATCAATTAAAGAAAAACGGAAGGTGATAAAAATGTACGGTTTGTTGTATTCTGCTTAGGCAACCAGGGAATTTATTCTCACCAATTTTCAAAATTATTTGCAAAGTTCTTCAACAGATGGCGCTGCCGACTGGGAAAAACTATAAAACAATGTTTTCAAAGCAAGAAGCAAACGCAAAGTGGCATGGATTGGCCTCCCTTTTCGCCAGATTTGACACCATGCGATTTTTTTCTTTGGGGGTACTTGAAAGACTAGGTATATCGTCACATTCCACAAACTATAGATGAACTGGAACAATACATCTCTGCTGCTTGTCAGAACATTCAAACTGAAATGTTTGCACGGGCGTCTACGAATTTTGTCCTCAGACTGCGCCATGTTGTTGCTGCAAATGGTGGTTATTATGAAAACATTGTTTTATAGTTTTACCAATCAGCAGCGCCATCTATTGACGAACTTTGTAACTAATTTTGAAAATTGGTGAGAATAAATTTCCTGGTTACCTAAGCAGAATGCAAACCGTACATTTCTATCACCTTCCTTTTTTCTTTAATTGATTTTTAAAATCTTCGGTTATTTTTGGGACACCCGGTATATAGATTAGCATGTTCCGCCCTGTATCAGAGAAAATAGTATTAATCGCATTTGGGGCTTTTCCGGTGAGAATTTCGAATCTAGTGTTCCGATGCCTGACGAAGGTCATGAGACTGGGGTGACGACCTGGCAACACTAACCGACCAGGAACAATCCATGATTTTTGTGGTTAAAAGATTTTGGGTCTGTTCACATAGGAGTCCGTTGCGTTGCGTTAAGGAAAAGATGACGTTGAGACGAAAATAAACCAATCATAGGCGTTAAAAATTTCATTGCTAATCGTTTGGAGGCAGATGATTGGTTTATTTTCGTCTCAACATCATCTTTTCCTTAACGCAACGCAACGGACTCCTATGTGAACAGGCCCTTACTCTTCAACAGAATGGAAATTTAAGATCTATATAACTAAATATTTTAAGGCAGACTAAATTGTTAGGTTAGAACTTTTCTCAAGGTAGCTGGGTATGAAAAAATTTGTAATAAATAAGCATATATAAGTAAAATTCATATTTTAAAATCAACATTTATGAGAGTGCAAAATATTCAATTCTTTAATGAAAACTGAACGTGATGGAAAATACGATAAAATTTTAATCTATATTTATTAATTTTGAAATTAATGCTGTATATTAAACTCATTCTGTCTAAGTATGTAGTTATATGCAGAATATTGATTTCACTCGAAAGACACGATTAGTGTTATAGGGTTGAAAGAAACACTGTTCGTTTCAAACCCTTTATAAAAATTAAATGTAAACATGCTACATTTTAATGCAAAAAACTACTCAAATTTGACACTCTTTTACCTAAATCTAAATTAAATAGAGAAAACCTTTTTCGGGATTGAATAAAAAATAAAGCAAAATTGCTATTAGATAAATTGAGATTTTTTATGAACCACATTTCTAATTCAACTAAAACATTTGATTTTTTAAAAGCATCTTAAAAATACTATGATTAAATAGAGCTTTATTTGCTTTTAATCATAGTACAGAGGCTGTTCACACATTTTTTAGACGATGTATATTGTATTCACAAAACTAAATTACATAAAATTCTTGTGTTTTAAATGTTCTATTTGACATCCCTTATCCTGAACTATCTTTCGACACCGCAATTTCCAGGATAATAATGCCTTTTGAAGTGTCAGAAGAGGTATTCTATCCCATTCCTCCTGAACAGCTTTCCAGAGTCCTGTAAGGGTTTTGGGACGACGTTTGGATAATGCAGATTTTAAAAGTCCGAAACCACAAAAATCCATAGTTGATACATCGGGAGATTTAGTAGGGATATCAGTGAAGGGTATGGCCTTGATACCAGTTTTTTGTTCCATTTCTTTTAGGAAATTTACAGTGGATTTTGATGTGTGACTGCTAGCTTTGTCCTGATGGAGTCTCACAGATTGATGGCACTGTGGGTAAAGCGATGGTATTTCATTCAGAAAAATTGGCGATAAAATATGTTCCTGATAGTATTTGGAGTTAATCTTGACATTTTTTTCCACTCTCTTTATTTTTAACTTGCCATTATAAGAAAAACCAGCAACAATCATGAATCCCTTAGAAAAACTTTCTTTCGATTCTTTGAACCATGTACTTAAATTTTTTTCTCCCCTTTTATGATAATAAATGGCTCTTTTTTTGTTGCAATCATTTAAATACACCCATGATTCATCTATTGTGATAATTGTTTTCCATTTTTCTTTGGATAGGTGTTTCTCATATAGAATTCTGCAGCGTGTCCTGCGTTCAGCGATATGATTTGGAAGATGACGATGCACATTGCGTTTTTTCGATTTCTTAAGATTTAAATCAACGTTTATCATTTTGTTTACAGTAAACACCGAGCATTTTAATGATTTTGCAACTGTTCTTTGACTAGGGGGATTTTCTTTTAACATTAAACAACGTACCTTTGCAATAGTCGAAGATGTCCGTTTTTTCCTTGGATACTTGTTTGGAATTTTTGTCCCACTTGAGGCTCCAATTTGACGTTTTTTTCCTTTCTTGTTGACGATATTACCTATCGACGCTTTAGATATCACAAAACCATGACTCTCACATCGTTTTTGGATAATGGAGTATGCATATTTCTCTTCGGAAAGAGCGTAAATGTAGCCTTCGAACCACTGCTTTGTTAAAAACGCCATTTTGAAAAAAAACAAAACTTTCAAGCCGCAGACGATAATTTTGACTTTTAAAAACATAGTACAATTGCAATTATTTCTTTTGCAGCAAACGATTTTTTATTACCGCTTACCAAAATCGTCTAAAAAATGTGCGAACAGCCTCTGTATATAAATATAATTAAAATTCTCTATAATTGAAACTTAATTAAATAATATTAAATTTTTGAAAATGTTGCTTTCATAAACTGATAAATTTAACAAAGTTGTCAAGTTTATATTCTTAAAGGAAATCTTTAATTTGACAGTTTAAAATTATTTACTAAATTTAACTAATTTAAACAAAGAAATTAAACAGGACATGTAATCGAATTCAATCAAAATTAAATTTTATATATTTACTTCTGCTACTCATCTAAGCTGCTATGGTTTACTTTAGTAATAATTAAAATTTAGAATTTAAAATTTTGTTCTTTAAAATTTAAGAATAATAAATTTTCGAAAGAAGAATCTCTTTTCTGCACAAGCCTTGAAGAGAGTCGAACTTCAGTTGTCACATTTTTTACTTTTTTATTTTGAGAAATCACGAAGTGTTACAATTGTGACACCCTTCGATATCGAGATTTTGAAGAAATGACTATTTCAGATTCAAATGGAGGGCTTTTATCTAACTGTATGTCTAGCTGTCTGTGACAGCTGGAACTAAAGAAATACAAGACAGACCTGAAAAAAAATTTGATACGTTTTATTTTCATAAAAATGATGAGGTCCTATAGATTCCCGCGCGTCAGTCATCTGCACGCTCTAAAAATTGAAAAATTTTACACAGTATCGTAGGCTTGGAATTTTGATATAAACGAATACATTACTTTGTGAATTGAACGTAACACCTTGATCTTTTTTCAATTCCTACTATTAGTTCACACTCTCCCTATATTTATATATCTTGTTCAAATTTGCAATCGTTAATAAAATACTTATTATTCATCCAATCAAGTTCAAATACACTTTTTTAAACTTGTAGTGGAGGACACTTGATGTTAATACTGTTTTTTCAAATATTAATTCATTAATTAAATTTGATTAATTAATTTTAGTTTTATATGGGAGAAAAAAATTTCTCGGAAATTATGGTGTTCACAGAATCAAGCCAATATCAGTGCAATTCCCCGCCAAAAAGTAACTAAAATAAAATTTTTCTTTGTTGACCTAAGTAGGAATTGACATTTAAAAAAATTTTTTTAATATTACTTGTTCAGTAGCATCTTTGAAAAAATTTAATTTCACGTTGATTAAAGCTGCCGTGCACTAACCCTATTGGATTCGTCACCTCAATGTTAACCTAGGGAGAAAGCATGTCTAATATTGCCAGCTACAGAAATGCTGATAGTAAAAAAAAGGGTATTTTTGGATAGCCTGAACTTTTCTGCACAGTGCTACAGGATTCATTTTATAAATTTCGTGCACCAAAGGAATTTAGGAGCATTTAAAACACACTATATCAGATTTTCCTCCGAATAATTTAAATTTTAAAATATTATATGCCTTTTTTTTATAAACGAAAAGTACCCCAAGGTGAACAATTTCTTTTTCTATTACAGAGTACATTAAAAAAAATCTTGAAATCCAAGTCGGCAATCAATCGACGCATTTTCTCCATAGGTCAACATTGCGGTGAGCGAATCCAACAGGGCAGGGGTTCCCAACCTTTTTCCTACATCGACCCCTTTTAAAAGAAGGATTTTCGCCATCACGAAAATCCTTCTTTAAAACCCCCTCACGTCGTACCCCCCCTTTTCGTCGTACCCCTCACGTTTTTCTCTATAACAGGGGTTCCCAACCTTTTTATAGTATCGTACCTGTACGTTGTAAACAATTTGATGACGTACCGGTAGACCAAAAATTTTGAAATGGGGAATAAAATGCAACGGAGAACAAAATAAATTAGGATATATAAAAAATCATTTTAAATAAATCGCCTGAGTTTAACACTCTTACCTTAACAGCTTCTTAATATTTATTAATAATACAATTACTAATGATTAATAATATGCAATTAATTTAAAGATGTTTGAAACACAAAACACAATTTTTAGTAGAATTCAGACACAGTTATAATTCGCAAACACAGTTATAGACACAGTTATAATTCGCAGGCGAGTGCCAAATTTTTATGGGGCGGTCATAGATAACACATTCAGGTGTAGACGGCATCTTTTGAGATTAGTTAAATCCCAATAAAGTATTACAACACAAACAATGGATAAGAAATTCCAAACTAAAATATTAAAACGCATGGATTATTAGTTATTATAGTCATTTCTTTTCTTTTTTCGTAATACAGATTTTTAATAGATTTTTTTTAAATTGTAAAATCATTTGCTTACCAGTATCTGCTTGTCCGCGTACCTGTACAGGTACGTGTACCCAAGGTTCGGAACCACTGCTCTATAATATACAGAATACAAGATAATTATAATACTAATAATTGCCCATAAAACACTTAAAGATAACAATTTGAATAAGAATATGAACAGGGTGAATTGTACAAAGCTTTATCTATTAGGAAACAAAAGCAGAATTAAACAGGAAATCCAACGTAAATAAAGCACAAATAGCAGTAAGATGCAAAATAATTGCATCTTACTATTGCATCTTACTATTTGTGCTTTATTTACTTTGTATTTCCTGTTTATTCCTCGAGCACAAATGTTTTATCTTTTCTTTTCAAAAGCAGAATTGTTGGGAGATTATAAGAAATTATTTTATGTAAAAAAAAAAAAAGTTTTATGAATAATGAATCTTAGGTCAATGCATTGCGTGCAGATATTTTTTTTAACTAAAAGAGATATATATTAATTATTTATGTATATTCTATCCAAAGTCTATAATAAAATCTACACCTAAAATAAATACCGTATTCCACATAATTTTTTTTTCAGGCAAATGTATTGTAATGTACAAGAAATATAAAATTTTTTCACAAAAAAATTGCTGAAAAAAAAGTAGCATATCAGATGTTTTCCGCCAAATAATTTAATTTTAAAATATTTGCATTTTTTAAAACCAAAAATGCCCCATGGTGTAAAATTTCTTTCTCTATTACAGAGTAACATTTAAAAAAGAAAAAACATTCAATCCCAGTCGGCAATCCTTGGACACATTTTCTCCAAAGGTTTACGTTGAGGTTAGCGAATCCAATAGGGTTAGTACACGACTGCCTTTTAAGGGCTTTAGATATTACGCACTTGCCCCAATTCTTATTAAGCACAGTTCCAAAAATTATACATATCTTTGAGCAATATAAAGATACTAGCATTATTGCCCGGCGTTGCCCGGGTAGATATATAGATATAAAATTTTTCATGCATTCCATCAAAAAATACTGGGCTACACCCCTGCTCTTCATGTTCATCTGGCCAGACAGATTGCGCTTAGCGCGTTTCTACTGAAATGATATACAAACAATAAGAAAGAAAGAAACTTTGAGCCTGTTGACCTTCGTCTGATTTTATTCAGAATTAACAACACCGTTTTGCGTGATTCGCACGTTTGGATTGAATAAGTTTACTGTTTAATTATATTTGTTAGATACTGTTTAATTAGATTTAAATAGATTTGTTTGATTCACTGTTTAATTAGAAATAAGTTTTATAATTTACATTTGCCTTTATTATTTATTTTTCCCTTAAAAACGAATGTGACGTCATATGAGCATCCAAACGATATATGTAATCAAAATCATCTGCAGATTTCACAAAGCAGAGCCAGGAAAGTTGTGTTTATCTGGGAAGCCAGGGCCAAAGGTCATTCCCAACCCTCTTCCTCCCGCGCATTGGAATTTGACCCCCCCCGTCATTCCCAAACCAACCCTCTTAACGCAGTTGGTCCTGGGGAAAGGTCTGTATCAACAGGGGGTACGCGCACCTCTTAGGGGCACAAAAAATCATTAAAAAATTAATTAAAAAAAATTGAGCCCCAAATTTCGTTTTTGCTGCGTTAAGTTTCTCGGGTCCTAAACATTGACTGTGCCGAATTTGGTCCCGGTGGGTGAAACAGTGTATGTTTCTATAGCGGACAAACAAACAGACGAGCTCTTTTATATATATAGATAAAAAATCGGTAGAGGTTTTTATAAAAGCATTAAAAAAAGACGCTTTAAATGTATCACTAATGAAGTTTTAGCAAAGTGTCTTTCAAAACACGTTCAGCATTACAATACAATCGCTAACAAGCATTGATTGCCTGAAAATGACTTTGAATTAAAAGAAGTTGATCACCATAATATATAAAGTTTTTTTTTTTTTTGCAACACCATCTCCTTTTAAGGCTGCTTTGTACTAACCCTATTGGATTCTCTCACCTCAGTGTTAACCCATAGAGAAAATGTGTCTACTATTAACAGCTAAACAAATGCTGATAATCCAGTAAAAATGGTATTTTCAGATAGCCTGAACTTTTCTGAACCTTGTAACAGGATTCATTTTATAAATAAATTTCGTCCAACAAATAAAGTTATGAGAGTTTAAAACACACTATACAAGATTTTCCCTCCAAATAACTTAAATTTAAAAATATTTTTTTTCATTTAAAAAAATGATAAATGCCACAAGGTGTAAAATTTCTTTCTCTATTATGGAGTACAATATTGTAAAAATAAATCTTTCAATCCAAGTCGGCAACCCTTGGACACATTTCCTCCGTAGGTTAACATTGAGAAGAGCGAATCCAATATGGTTAGTATAAAATAGCCTTAATTTAAAAAAACCTTACGTGTGTTTCACACATAGCATGGAAAAATATCTGTGTTCACCATATTATTTAAAATGAGAAACACAATTCACTTAAAATTTGAATATGAAAGCTCCACATTAGGTCTACTTCGATTACATACAGAGGCGGATCATTGCACAGGCTCAAGAAACGCTTGCTTGGGCCTCCGAAAGTGAGCAGTTTCAAAGAGATACATTCTCAGAACCTCAGGCAAAGATACCGTCTCTATCTGCACTATTTGCTGTTCGTCGAACGACATATGAGGCGATGAAAGGCAAAGTGGTGTAAGTCAGTAAGTAAAGTGGTGTAAGTCCAAAGCGTTTTACTGCAAAAACTACCAAAAATTCCACTATAAATTGAACAAATTATAATTTAACATAATTATTATAATATTGCAAATAATTATTATTTGCAATTCCATCATAAATTGAACATGGAGATTACATTTTTGCCCTCAACTAAAAAGAGTTGAAAATGTGACTTACACCACTTTGCTTTTCACCGCCTCATATGACGTAGTACAAGTTAGTAACTGACCAATGAAATTTCCTTTTTGGCGTGAGAAATATCTTAAGTTATAAATAATATTTGTTAATAGTATTTAGATCAAGGGGCCTCCAAATGCTTTTTCCGCCACTGACTACATATTTCTTTTATTTTATGACAACCTTGAGAACTGGCCGATTTATAGAGATTTAACAGTTTTTCCCGGTGCCGGGAAAAACTGTTAAATCTGTAATGCCCATTAATTATGTAATACCGGAGAATTTTACACAGATCTCACCGTTGTACCTGACGTAAGGTGTAACAACACGTTCTTGTTTTCTTAGGAAAATACGCGCTTTGCCGAGATATTGTAGAAAATAGTTTATATTTATTATGTGAACACTTATTGAAAATATTGTGTTAGGAAGAAATGTTGCACAAAATGTCCCCGTTTTTTATAATAACCTAGCTGATAATTATTATACGTATCAAGTGTTTTATTGGGAAAAGTTCGCATGCATTGACTAAACAAGAGTGAGTGCTTAAACAAGGTGGTTGGACATTCATTCATGGGTCCAGTCTCCAACAGCTTGTAAGAATCCGTTACGACCCTTCCGAATAAATCACCCAGACAGCCGGACCTCCCACAGCAGGTGACCAGCGAACAGTTCTATCTTTCAGCGTCAAGGTGTCTGCACACAAAGAATGGTGTTGCTTCTAGCCGCCGGGCCTGGGAGGACGTAAACTAATGATTTTCAGATCAGCTGAATCATGGGAACCGAACACATGGCCTCGTGGTCAGGCGAATCACAGCCAACGGACATGACGTCACAAAATAGCGCCAGCCAACCTAAACTTGTGCAGTCACGTGACCGGAAGCACGGTTGCCAACGAATCCAGTTTTTGGACAGACTTGGTCGAGACTCTCATCCAGAGATCACCTATCGTCTACGTTGTCCTGGAGCGACCGACGTGATCCTGACTTATTTTCAGAGCTGCCGCTCGAAGCTC
>OU015499.1:80445410-80565410 GCA_907164885.2 Dolomedes plantarius
TTTCTTGTGTGTTTGTCTAGTACAAATCTTGCAATCGATTTTTAACTAACTTCCCGACTAGCTAGACATTTTCAACTTTTAGAATAGCTCAGAACACGATGACAATGCATTATTTAATACTGTTAGCCGAAAAAATTCGCAAGGTGGCGCTTCGATCCAATTCAATGCTTGCACTTTTGCGTAACGGCGTTTGACGATTTTGAAAACAGAATATATGTGAATTTAATTTGTTTACAAAAATATTGTGCGAAAAATTTAAAAAAATATAAAAATCAAAGTTTATAAAGTCTGTGGATAGTGAAAACGACTAAAAAGTGATTAAAATTAAATAAAAGAAAGTGAAAAAGAAAAATTAAATGAAGGTTTCTGCAATTAAGAGAGAATTGTCAAGTTTATATGATTCAACAGAAAATTTAAAAACGTGGTATATAAAAAGTTATTTTTATCTTGTAATTATTCTATTCTTATATAACTCTGAATCAATGAGGTAGTTGCTTTATTTTTCTTGGGGGTTCTGTTCTGTTCTGTTTTTGCTTTTACACACCTTTGACTGAGGAATGAATGTTCCTTAATGTTCTCCATTTCTTACAAAATTCTTGCAAATTTCTCTTTTGTTGGAATTAAATTAGCATTTAGTTGGAACTAAATTACGGAAAAGGCATTTCAGTGTGTTTTCTTTAGGTCATAGGAGACTTTTTGGATTAAAATGAT
Organism: Dolomedes plantarius; assembly: GCA_907164885.2. NCBI lineage: Eukaryota > Metazoa > Arthropoda > Arachnida > Araneae > Dolomedidae > Dolomedes > Dolomedes plantarius. The sequence goes on from OU015499.1 coordinate 80,446,122, forward strand.
GCAGGGTGGGAAGGGAGGAGGGCGCAAGATTCTTTGAAACCATTCAAGGGGGTCGCGACTCGAAAAAGGTTGGGAAACACTGCTCTTTTTGATCATCCTTGACTCTACACTGCATGACGTTGCCATTATCTTTTAACTACAAAGACAATTTTTTATTAACTCTTTTAAGTAACCAAACGAGCAAGTATAAACAAAATCTTTTTGTGTATAATTCCCAGAATGTGATTGTAATTTTTTTTTAAATTTTGTACATTCCAATTGTGTTTCCATGATTAAAAAAAAAAACCTTTTTTTTTTCCAAATAAACAAGAGAAGAGTTTCTTTAGTTGTAGAGTTTAGATTATAAAGGAATTCAAAATTTGACTGATTTGGCGAGCAATCGCTCTAAAAAATCGGAAAAAATACAAACGGTTGTTAATCGGAACTACATTTGGTTTTTATCGCATTTCATGGGGATATCAATAAAAAGTTTAGGTATAGTATATATTTCATGTTCCTCTGCTGCCATTTGTAGTGGAAAAGAATCTCTTATTTGTGGCAAAACATCTCATTTTTTAAACCATAACGGCTGTTGAAAGGTGTTGTTGGTGCGGAGATTAGTATTGAATAGGAAACTGAGATAAAAAATGAAAACTTATATATACAAGATATATGCACAATATTAAGTAATATGAGTTCGCGGTAACATAAGAAAACGCTCCGCTGCTTAATTATGACCTCGATATACTAGGTTAATTAAATGTTGGTTTTACATTCTGAAAAATCCATTTAAAATGTTTTATTTCACGAAGTGACATGAGGCTGACAAAGGTACAACCTTCGAGCAAAAATATCAGGTATCTAAAATTTTTAGTAAGGTTTACATCCGAAGAAAATCTTATTTGAATTCGTTGCATGGGGTGGCTTGAAGTGCAACTGAGATAAAAAATGAAAACTTATATATACAAGATATATGTACAATATTAAGTGGTATGAGTTTGCGGTAACATAGGAAAACGCTCCGCTGCTTAATTAGGCCCTCGATATACTAGGTTAATTAAATATTGGTTTCACATTCTGAAAAATCCCTTCAAAATATTTTCTTATATCACAAAGTAACATGAGGTTGACAAAGGTACAACCTTCGAGCAAAAATATAAGGTATGTAAAATTTTTAGTCAGGTTTGCATCCTAAGAAAATCTTATTTGAATTTGTTGCATTAGGTGGCATGAAGTGCACAAAAATAAGTACAACCATTGCAATGAATGCTAGGTTAATTAAACAATAGACTTACATTCAGAAAAATATATTTAAAATGTTTTCTTACTGCATGAGGGCACGAGGTTGCAGAAGGTATAACCATCGTAGTACATATTAGGTGCCTAAAATTTTTGGTTAGATTTACATCCTAAACAATATGTTTTAAATGTTTTCTTGTTGCATGAGGGGAAATATGTTAGTCAAAATAAGTACAACCATTGCAATAAATGCTAGGTAAATTAAATGTTGGTTTTAAAATATGAATAATTACAAGATAAAAAGAACTTTTTATCCGCCTGTTTAATCATATAAACTTGACAATTCTATGTATTTATAAATACTTAAAAAAATTTTTTTTGATGAATTATCCCATCAACTTGAAAGAAAATGAAGTTAATTGGAAGTTAACTTTCGTTTAACTTTTTCTTCCCGTCCCGGCTGATAGATGGCTGCAGCAGTCTACAAAACAAAATTAACTGAAAATTAATTCAAATCTGCTTGAAGATTGCTAAAAGTATTAAAATAATGCATTGTCATCGTGTTCTGAGCTATTCTAAAAGTTTCAAATGTCTAGCTAGTCGGGAAGGTAGTTAAAAATCGATTGCAAGATTTGTACTGGACAAACACACACACACAAACAAGAAAGCGAGTTAATAAAAACATGGTAAAAATCCATTTTAACTGTTTTCTTATTTTGTGAGATTGGCGAAGGTACTACCATTGCGTAAAATATCAGGTGCTTAAAATTTTTCGTCAGCATTACATCGAGAAAAATTCGTTTTTAAATCTATTTTCTTGTAACAGAAAGCGACACGAGATTGGCAAAAATAACTATAGTAGTCGCAATAATGTTTGGTTAATTAAACAGTGGCTTTACATTCTGAAAAATCCGTTTAAAATGTTATCTTGCCACAAGAGGTGACTAAAGGCTGGCGAAAGTACAACCATCGAGTAAAATATTAGGTGCTTAAAATTTTTGGTTAGTCTTACGTCCTGAAAAATTTGTTAAAATGTGTCCTCGTTGCATAAAGTGACATGAGATTGGCGGAAAAAACTACAGCGATCACAATTATGTATATTATTCCTAAAAGGTGTTATTTTCTGACGATCCCTTTTTTTTTCCCTTCATACTTAACCAAAATCGATAAATGAGGTACCATTTTAAATATTAAGATCTCTGCTTCGGACGAATTAATTGTTAATTTAAAATTACACATTGTATTGTTTGTTTAAAAACCAAAGTATAAGCATTATAAACATTTTTTCTTCCGCTAGATGGCGCGCGCACTAGATTTTTAAAAATTTTACCATTATCAATTGCACTGAACTTTTATATTTTAAAATCGTTTACTTTTACTATCATTCTGGGAATTCCTTAATGAGTTTCTTTATTGGCAACATCCGCATAATTTAAAATTACACATTGTATTGTTTGTTTAAAAATCGAAGTATAAACATTATTAACATTTTTTCTTCCGCTAGATGGCGCGCCTACTATATTTTTTTAAATTTCAGCATTATCAATTGCACTGAACTTTTATATTTTAAAATCGTTTACTTTTACTATCATTCTGTGAATTCCTTAATGAGTTTCTTTATTGGCAACATCCACATAATTTTAAATTACTCATTGTATTGTTTGTTTAAAAATCGAAGTATAAACATTATAAACATTTTTCTTCCGCTAGATGGCGCGCGCACTAGATTTTTTTATTTTACCATTATCAATTGCACTGAACTTTTATATTTTAAAATCGCTTACTTTTATTATCATTCTGTGAATTCCTTAATGAGTTTTTTTATTGGCAACATTCGCGGAGGTGTACACTATTCTTTTTGCATGGAAAAACAATTTGTCAATTTAGAATGTCACATTGTATTGTTTATTTTAAAATCGAAGTTAAAAATTGAATTTTGGTCCTGGAGTTCTTTCCCTGGATTCGTCGATACGGCCACGGTCAAATATTGTGTACAAAGAGATTTTGTAACGTAACTATCACATTTTCCAAGAGTTTGTGCCAATTTTAACTTTTAATATTGTGTACAAAAGTTTTGACATGTACATATCTCCTGTTCCCCTGTTTTGTCTTATCCTTCCCCTCCAATATTGTGGCCAAAGGCGTTTTAAAATCAGTTTTGTATTATTCTTGCGCACCATTGTTATTTGACAAACAAACAGTGGCTACAAATGAACCGGTTCTTTTTCCATCCTACTACAAACCAACAACCTCGCTATAAAATTCATCGTGTTTTATTCAAAGGCGAAATTTTCGCACGGGCCACCTAGTGAATATTATATTAGTCAAACAGTGGCTTTACATTCTGAAAAATCCATTTAAAATATTTTTTTACTTCATGAGATGACATAAGATTGACGAAAATGTAACTCTCACATTGAATATTAGGTTCATTGAATTTTTGTTAAGCTTTGGATCCTGAAAAGTCTGTTTTAAATATTTCCTTATTGCATGATAGGGCATGAAATTCGTAAAAATACAAGGTAAAAATCTGTTTTCGCTGTGTAAAGGGTGTCAAGTGCAAAATCATAGTTTTGGGAAGAAAAAAAAAAACGGGATTGAAAACTAACATGTTTGTGTTAACATCCCCCTTTGGGACTTAACATCCCAAATTTTCACTTATGAACAAAAATATTTAAGAGTGGAATTCAACTTAGCTTTCTGTACCCTGCAGTAGCCCTTGATTTTTCAAACATGCCTGGTTTAATAACTCATTTTAGCCCATTTTGGACTTAACATCCCAAATTTCTCATGAATAAAAATATTTCGGAGTGGAATTAGACTTAGCTTTCTGTACCCTGCAGTAGCCCTTGATTTTTCAAACATGCCTGGATTGATAACTCCTTTTACCCATTTTGGACTTAACATCCCAAATTTTCACTTATGAACAAAAATATTTAGGAGAGGAATTCAACTTAGCTTTCTGTACCCTGCATTAGCCCTTGATTTTTCAAACATGCCTGGTTTGATAACTCATTTTACCCATTTTGAACTTAACATCCCAAATTTTCACTGATGAACAAAAATATTTAGGAGTGGAATTCAACTTAGCTTTCTGTACCCTGCAGTAGCCCTTGATTTTTCAAACATGCCTGGTTTGATAACTCCTTTTACCCATTTCGGACTTAACATCCCAAATTTTCACTTATGAACAAAAATATTTAGGAGTGGAATTCGACTTAGCGTTCTGTACACTGCAGTAGCCCTTAATTTTTCAAACATGCCTGGTTTGATAACTCCTTTTACCCATTTTGGACTTAACATCCCAAATTTTCACTTATGAACAAAAATATTTAGGAGTAGAATTCGACTTAGCTTTCTGTACCCTGCAGTAGCCCTTGGTTTTTCAAACATGGCTGGTTTGATAACTCCTTTTACCCATTTTGGACTTAACATCCCAAATTTTCACTTATGAACAAAAATATTTAGGAGTAGAATTCGACTTAGCTTTCTGTACCCTTCAGTAGCCCTTGATTTTTCAAACATGGCTGGTTTGATAACTCCTTTTACCTATTTTGGACTTAACATCCCAAATTTTCACTTATGAACAAAAATATTTAGGAGTAGAATTCGACTTAGCTTTCTGTACCCTTCAGTAGCCCTTGATTTTTCAAACATGGCTGGTTTGATAACTCCTTTTACCTATTTTGGACTTAACATCCCAAATTTTCACTTATGAACAAAAATTTTTTGGAGTGGAATTCGACTTAGCTCTCTGTACCCTGCAGTAGCCCTTGATTTTTGAAACATGCCTGGTTTAATAACTCATTTTAGCCCCTTTTGGACTTAACACCCTTTACACAACAAACACAGAAATATTGCTTTAAACATTAGGTTAATTAAACAGTGATTGCATTCTGAAAAATCTATTCTAAATGTTTTCTTTCTTGCCCGAGGTGAAATGAAACTGGTGTCTATAGGTACAACCAACGAAATAAATATTAGATCGACTAAATACGGGGTTTATTCAGGAAACATCTATTTTGTTTTTGGTTTTCTACTTTATTAAAAAAAGATTTTTTTTTATGGATATAAGAGGGGCGGAGTGGGGGTTCTCGGTTACACGGTTATTAGAATAGAAAAAGACGTCACGTGTCGAAAAAGTTGGGAAATACTGCCGTAAACACACCGAAAAAGATCGTTTAATGAACTCATTAAACAAGCAGCACGAACGCATAACACGCACAGTCGGAAACGAGCCTCGAACTCGACAAAGCAAGGGAGAAAAAAATGCGTCAATCATAACGACAGTTTTGGAAAAAAAGTTACTGACAAGGAAAAAAAAAAAAGATGATGAGCTTCGAAAGAAAAAAAAATCTACAATTTTTCTAGACTTTATTTATGCAGTAACAAACAATTTTTACTGAAGACCAGTTTGAAAGACGAAAGCAGCATGGGTCATATCAAATAGTGAAACAAATTAATATGCTTGACAATCACAGTAACATTAGTACGCTAAAGACTAAAACAAAAAATAGTTTCTCACATCTATAAAGCTATAGTCGCCAATTATAATATTTATTATAAAATCATTGCCAACTAAAGATTAAGGTTGATATCGGGAAGAATGAGAAGTTTAGTCGGCAGTGGGACAGGGAGAAAGCTATAGGATTCCTGATCAAAGATCGTGTGAACAACAAAACCATTATTCCCCGCTAGTGTTCTTTTCGTCCCTGCGAGTAATACGTATTGAATAAACAGGAAAACTAACGTAAATAAAGCATAAATAAGGTGCAATTTTGCATAGTGCAATTTTGCATAGTGGCAGTTCAAAAAGCCGAAAACTCAGTTTTCGGCTTTTTGAGCTGCCACTAAGTTCTTTGCACTGATGAAGAAGCTCCTTTGTAGCTTCGAAACGGCCGTATGCAAAATTGCACCTTATTACTATTTGTGCTTTATTTACGTTGGTTTTCCTGTTTATTCCTCGAGCACAAAGGTTTTGTCTTTTCTTTTTAATACGTATTGGCCTGTATTTCTTGCATTCTGCGGCTTGCTCCATGCAACTAACCACTTCCATAAATACAAGGTTATAGATACGGATTTTTAAGGAAACAAAGTGAAAAAGACACACTTTCAGCACTTATGACATACAAGATCGCTGAAATTTTTCTAATGATTTCCTTATTAATGATTACCAAAGGTATTTGTTTAGTTAAGGTATCTGCCTACAATTAAATGTCTTTTTTGGTGCAAAATTTCGATTTTTTTTATTGCTTTATTTCAAAGACCAATCCTTTAGGATTTTAAAACTGCTTTACTTTATTCGTATGATCATTGGGTGAGAATTTAGGGCCCATTTAACAAACCGAAAGCTGTATTAAATGACCGGAAGTAGCGTCTTTAACCCTTCAGCGGGCGCGCCAATTTTTGGTACACCAGTAGGCACGCTATGCATAAAGTGCAACGTGTCTTTCAACCTCGATTATTCCTTTTGTAATAAACTTTCTTTTTTCAAATTGAAAATATTAATTCTGCGTTTTATGACAAGGTATAAAATGTTGATAATATTGAGATATATTTATAACAAAAGGCCAAAGAATGCAGATATAATCGCCTTATTTCAAAACTGTCCGGTTTAATGCATCTATGGACAACTTGCGAATCGATTCCTATTATGTCCAAAAACCTAAAAAACAATGAGATTGTCCATCTTAGTGATATGCGAAATACTGTGTAATACCGTGCACATTTGATTTACTACATCAACTCATGATTTTGTCATATTGCAATCCAGTATAATCGCTGGTTTACCACGGTTAAATCACTATTAACAATGAATGCAAAGGAATATAAGGTTTAGAAAATCAGACCTGCATTAAAAACGGTGTAGCTATAAATAAAAACTGCTTAGAACATTCAAACCTTACTTGTAAAAACACACCATTCAAAATTACGAGAATGTTGCACTTTGTATACGGGTGCGCCCGGTGAAGGGTTAAGTACTGATGTACAGAAAATTGCCTAAAGTTCATTGTCATTTGAAATTCATAGCAATGTAAACCAAAAACTGATTAATCTACAATGATGAGCGTAGTCTACTCCATTTGTAAACATTTGACGAGCAACTATTCAAAATTTTAATGGATTTCATTAAAGTCCCGATTTGTGTTATGCCTCACCTCCAATAGTGTGTCCAATAGTGTTTTGTAATCTGTCTTGTATTATCCTTATGCACCATTGTTGTTTGACAAATAAACAATGGCTACAAATGAACCGGTTCTTCTTTCATCCCACTACAAACCAACAACTTCGCTATAAAATGAATCGTATTTTATTAGCATGAGAAATTTTCGCACGGGCCACCTAGCAGAAACATAATTCAAACAGAATTAGAAAGATAAAATATTTGGCTTTGATATTATTGTATAAGTGGAAAGCCGATTTTTAACGTAGGATTTCATTCCTCCATAACGGTCCTCCGGAAAGCAAAATTTCAGACGCTAAAACCGTCCGTCGTTGCGAGTTATAATTTTGGCAGTGCGCCAAACCCAGTCTGTATCGCTTGGGCAAGCAGAAAACAGTTAAACAGAAAAATACCAAAAAAGCGTCAAAATTATGACATATATACATACATATATATGCCAGATACATAAATACATAACACATACATACATACATACAAAACAGGTAAGCGACGAAAAATAATCCTACGTTAATAACTCGCGGTAGTTTCGTTAGAAGAGACTATCTGAAAACAAATTTTTCTTTGATCGAAAGGCCGTTTCAAAGGTGTGCGGATATACGCCAATCACAATAGCCTTCACCGTGAAAAAAACAGTTAATACCCTTACAGCCCGCAGATATTCTCGTAAAGTTCAAAACCGTAACTTTTTTGAGGAAATGTGGAAAATTTGGATACCCGAAATATTTCCTACCAATTCTACCCATTCTTGTGTTTTGGTAACCTACGCAAAACAGCATTTCATTTTAAGTGTGTACCTTTAAAGCAGATCTCGAACTTCTACAAACATAAATGCCAACAACAAGGCTTTAACCTGCAGACTCGGTTAAAAAAAGAATCCCCTTTTTTCAGAAGCAACGCAGAGGATTCCGTGCGCATTCAGTGGCACGGAATCAACGCCACACTTCTTACTTTCGCGGAAATTCTGAAGATAACCCAGCGTGTTGGGCGACAAAGCAGTCCTCGGAATCAATAGTTCAAAAAGACACCCCTCCACCCCTTAACGACTTTCTGATGGAGTAATAATTCGATTTATTTCCGCTAAAGGAAAGAAACAATTAATGAAATAAAAGGCCAATTTATTTTAGTATCAGCTATTTTTATCACGCGAGCAAATTTCACATCCGGGAAAAATGCCTTAGATGTGGAGAGAGAGAAAAAGAAAGAAAGGGTACTTGTGAATTTAAATTACTTGAAACTGCATGTAAAGATGAATTCTAAGAATTGTTAGTAGTTGAAAGGAGATGCTGGAAGAGATTACGGGAAATGTCTACGTAATAGATCATACAAAATTTTGCAAAGGAGGATAGACAAAGTTTACTCAGATTTTTTGTTTGTTTGTTTTAACCCCCTTCCCCCGGAAAAAAAAAATTATCTATATATATAAAACAGTTCCGTAACTGACTCATTCATTCACTGACTGACTGACTGACATACAACGCACAGACCAAACCTTTGGACCTAAAGGGCTGAAATTTTGCATGGCGATTCTTCTAATAGTGTAGCGGTGCACTAAGAAAGATTTTTTTAAATTAAATTTTTAAGCTGTTTTTAAACTTTTTTTACGTTTGCATTTAAAATAATACATTGAGGGTTATAAAATTTATATCACGAGAAAGATCATAAAAATTCCTTCAAAATGAATTTTTTTTTCGAATTTTTACCTCCATTTCCTGATTTTTGGTGAATTTTTAAAGATTAATTTTTAGAATTTAGTTTATTAAATGCTGATCACGTGATTTCTTTTTCTGGTACTTTCAATAAATTTATCGTCACGTGCGTAGCAACTAAAGAGACAAAAAAAATATTTTTTTCTCTTTCTAATGCAGCAGACGATTGGATATTATCAAAAAAAAAAATGCATATCCCTTACGATTTTTTATAAATATATATATATAGATAGATATATATTTTACATCAATTGTATACATTGATCATCGCATTTATTATAAATATATATATTTATTTTTTGCCATAAATTGCATACGTTGACCGTTGTATTTAATTTGAATGTACTCCGTAGCGAAGCGCGGGTTTTCAGCTAGTATGAGATAAAAATCACAGCGTCTTAAAAAGAAAGTCTATAAAAAAAGAAATATCAGAGATTTCAGGCACGAAATTTTATTAATAGGTCAAACTCCCTTGATCAAGGTATGTGCCATGCAATTTCATCTCTGTTGTTCCTAATACCGGAAATGCAAGATTGCCAGAGCAGGTCCATACAGGCTTCGGGCTGAGTAGTGTGACTCCGGTTTATAATACCACTACAAGGGTCGGAATCCGATTTGGCTAGGTGCCAGCACAATTTTGACCGAGCATCCCCAGGGATGACATCTGGGGGGTCGTACTTTTCCCACCCACTGACCTCATAGGAGGACTTTCCGGGTTACGGATTTAGGCTCGGAGCACACGAGCGATCCGGTGTCGTTGCGGCACCGCAGTTGCGATCAAGCAGTACATAGAGTTGAACTAACCGACTCACGGACGACGGCACGTAGCCTTAACGTGCCCATATCCGAATTAGACACAAAGGTATTTTAACGGTTCTTGTCGGAATTTCATCCGATCACTCTCAGTACCGAGAGCTGACGCATTACCGATAGGCTACCCCTGGCCCCATTTCATCTATAAAGAGAGAGAGTAAACCATAAATGTATATTCAGTGGCATTCATTTATTTGATTTTGACATTGACTGGTGCATGAGAGATATTTATCAAATAAATTTAATTTGGGGGAGATAAAAGGTTATCTTGATATGTATAGCATTCGCCGTTATCAGTGCCTTCGAATAACCGAAGCACGTCTTGGAAAACCGATCGCAGATACAGGGGAATTATCGACATGCTTAGGTGTAAACCACAGTTAAAACTATCGGAGCTATTGGGCTGTGATCCTTAACTTTGTGGTTCTTATGGCTCATCTCAAGCTGTAGAGAAATTGCTTCTAATGATTATCAACTTTGATTTAAAGTTAAAAAAATGCACATCGTAATGGAGGAAAAAATTTTTTACTCTTCCATCTTATCCATTATTTAAAAGAAGCGTAAATAATACAGGTTGTCCGGGCTAAAAGTATCCAAAAGTTATGACTTAGTTTTACGGAACCACCCATTAAAATTAAAAAAATTATTTAAATAGAAAGAACATCTCACCAAGTTTTAATATCAATCATAGACTTCGATCATGATATCATAGATTTGATGTGTGCGTCTTTTATAGCACGACTAACGTCTAAATGATAATCCGGTTCTCTCCAAGTGTATCGTAGCATATCAGGAGTTATTAGATTTTTTTGCTTGGGGATTCATTAAATCCGTTGTGTATAAACAAAAAATTGAAACTGTGGATGAGTCGAAGAAGCGTATCATTCAAGCAATTCGTCTAACAACTCCTGATATGCTACGAAACACTTGGAGAGAACTGGATTACCATTTAGACCAGTCATTCCCAAAGTGGTCTATATCGACCCCCAGGGGTCGATATAGACATGCAAGGGGTCCATTCCAGTAAAAAAGAAAATTGGGAGTGCATGAGATGTAAATGGGGGGGTCCACGAGTTAGACAGGCCGTCACCAAAATTTTGGCTTCCCGAAATGTAATATTCCGCCTAACACAGATAGTACCTATGGAGGCATTTACGTAACATGAGTACTTTCTTATAATAGACTAGCTGAAAACCCGCGCTTCGCTACGGAGTACATTCAAATTAAATACAACGGTCAATGTATGCAATTAATGCCAAAAATAAATAAATATATATATATATATATATATATATATATATATATATATATATATATATATATATATATATATATATATATATATATATATATATATATAATGACAAAAAAAAAACAACAAACTATGTTTATAAAAATTATCGTAACAGATATTTTTATATACAAAATAATGTAGAAGAAAATATTCAAATTAAATTAATAGAACATGCTAAACCATATACTACAGTTTAAGGAACATATCTTTTACTGTATTTTAATATTTTTTGGATAATATCCAATCGTCTGCTGCATTAGAAAGAGAAAAAAATATTTTTTTTGTCTATTTAGTTGTTACGCACGTGACGATAAATTTATTGAAAGTACCAGAAAAAGAAATCACGTGATCAGCATTTAATAAATTAAATTCTAAATATTAATCTTTAAAAATTCACCAAAAATCAAGAAATGGAGGTAAAAATTCGAAAAAAATTTCATTTTGAAGGAAATTTTATGATCTTTCTCGCGATATAAATTTTATAACCCTCAATGTATTATTTTAAATGCAAACGTAAAAAAGGTTTAAAAAACAGCTTAAAAATTTAATTAAAAAAAATCTAAGAAGAATTTTTGAAAAATCTCTCCTAGTGCACCCCTACACTATTAGAAGAATCGCCATGCAAAATTTCAGCCCTTTAGGTCCAGCGGTTTGGTCTGTGCGTTGTATGTCAGTCAGTCAGTCAGTCAGTGAATGAATGAGTCAGTTACGGAACTGTTTTATATATATAGATAGATACATTTCCTAATTATATGCATATTTCATAAAATTGTGTAAGAAATATATTCACTTTTCGGCCGCAGTACGTGTGGACTTTTGAACTGGAACTGTTACAGCGAGGGCCAGCAGGTAGCCGTTATATTGAACTTGCAAGTTTTCCAATTTGACACAGACAAACTGCCAGGATGATGACCTTTCAGCCTATGTTCAACATTTATATATCCTTCACACAAACTTTGAAATTAGGCTTGAAGATGTATTGTCTATGGAAATACCACAGTGGATTATCAATCCATACGGTGACAATGAAGAAACGAATGTCGTGTTACAAAAAGAACTGATCGGTATAATCACCAACGAAGAACTTAAGGTGCAGTTAGAAAGGGATATCAACAATTCTGGCTTCAAAGAGACATACCTGTTGCATATCCTGCATTATGAACAATCTCGAGAAAGTTTTTGATAGCTTTTCCATCTTCATACCTCGTGGAAAGGTGTTTTAGCGCGGTTGTCAATCTCCTTACCTAATAAATAAATAAATAAATAAAAAATAAAAAAAAAATTAATTGGAAATCACTCGCCGAGGAGATTTAAGGCTAAACCTGACTAAATTGAAGCCGAATATTGAAATTTTGCTATCAAAGCATCAACTCATCCCTCCCATTAAAAGCATTGATTTTGTTGTGTATTTATTCTATGTAAAAATGTTACTAGATTTGCATTTGGTGTCGTTTTCTATATTAATAAAGGATAATTAATAAATGTATAACTATAAAACTTAACATATATATATATATATATATATATATTTTATTTTAAAATTTTTCACTCTACAGTAAACCCTCTCAAAGTAAGTAGCTCTGTGTCAGCTTCAAAAACACTTTTAAAGTTGAGGAATTTGTAAAAAAATCAGTATTAGGATAGCAGGGGGTCTACCCAAAACAGAAAAAATCGACTCGGGGTCTATGGGACAAACAAGTTTGGGGACCTCTGATTTAGACGTTTCTCGTGCTACAAAAGGTGCACACAACGAAATCTATGTTACTATGATCGAAATCTGTGATTGATATTAAAACTTGGTGAGAGGTTATTTCTACTATTTAAATAAATTTTTTAAAGTTATAATGGATAGTTCCGTAAAAATAAGTCATAACTTTTAGATACTTTTAGCCCGGGCACCCTGTATTTTAAAAATTGAATTATCCGGGAAATATTTTAAACGCACATAATTTCCTTTGGTGGATGAATTTTCTAAAATGAATAAGGTAAAAAATGCAGTAAAAAATTTTGTTGTCTTTTGCTGATTACAATCGTAAAAAAAAAAAAAAAACTCTTAAATTCCAAGTCGATAGAGATGGAATTTTTTTTTCTTTAATCGGTCTCTAATGAGCTTAGGGAATCCAATACATAAATTTATAAAAACTTTAAATAATCGATATATATAAAACACGTAGGTATGTGGCATAAAAATCGACGATATTTCTACACTCCGAATGGCAATGCCTGCCACTACCCGATGTAAACATTAGCGGCCGTCCGCAATTTGCAACCGTGTGTCAATATGGATTTACGCACTGAAATCAGGAATGTTCGAAAGCGCGCTGCACGATCAAGTGAAAATTGGGAACAGTCTCAAGAAAGAAAGCGAAGAAGAAATAATTCATTAAGAGAGAGGCGTGAAAGAGAGAGCACAAATAATCGCGAGGTTAGGCTTAACCGTCTCCGGCATAGCAATCGACAACCAGTAATAGTTAATTTTCTACACTTTTTTCAGTACTTGCTGAATTTTTACTCCAATTTTTAAGTGAAGAAAATTTCTCAACAATTTATTATTTGATATGATTAGATATCTGAATTGTGAACAATATTGCATACAGAGAGTGATGTAATCAACACTATATTTAAAAAATCCCCCCAACAATTTCTTATTTGTTGTAATGATAAAGTGTAGATATCTTAATTTTGAAAAATTGCTGAATTTTTGTTCCATGTTATAAGTGAAGAAATTTTCCCAACAATTTATTATTTAACATGATTAAGTGTAGATATCTGAATTGTGAACAACAGTACATACAGAGAGTGTTGTAATCAACACTATATTTTATATATTTCCCCAACAATCTCTTATCTATTGTAATGATAAAGTACAGATATCTTAATTTTGAAAAATAGTAAATACAAAGAAGGATGTAATTTTAAAAATCATTGATGTTGGGTTTCCCAGTCTTATCTTTAACTCTGTTCTGAGGTAATGGAAATTAACATTTTTTGATCACGATGTTCTAGAATCAGGCTTATAGAGAATACCCCTTAGCAACATATATTTGTGATGACAGGTAATGGTAACATTCCTTACATATGTTACTTTCAGTTGCGTTGTTTTGCAAAAGAAAATATAAGACTAAAAGCGACCATGCTTGTCACGCAGCGGCTAGTATAGTAAAAAAAAAGTGTCATTTTGCTAGTCTAATTTGATCTTAAAACCTGCTCGTAAAATTTCGCTAATCATGCGCAAAAACATGTTTTTTAAAATAAATTATTAGCTTAAATACCCATTTAACTCATCTTCATACAAACGTGTAATGCAGTTTTTCGAGTGACGAAAACATACCGTCAAACATACCGTCTTGCAGTTAAAAAGTTTATTACATTTCACTCGCAATTATTTTATTTTAAAAATTCAGGGCCACTCCAGAAATCTCGCCCGGAATTTCACAGCCAAATTAATAAACCCATACTTAGTTAAAGGGTGAATGTTTAGAACAATGCTTATGAAGAGAACAGTTTTGTGCCATGAGCAGGTCACTGAATTTTCTGTATGACTGTTGAATTAATGATTGGGGATTAACACTATCGTTAAATATTGAGTTACTTACTGCATTATGCAGTTGTTGACAAAATAAACCTCACATTCTAACTAATAAATGCAGAGAAATTAATGCATTCCGTTGTATGACATGATGCTTTTGTTTTTGTGAAGTATTATTTCAGATCATATCTCGTCCCAAAATGATTTTTCAGTGATGGAAAGAGAGTGCGGGAGGAATACTCTACATAACGTTGCTGTACAGGGTGAGGTAGATCGAACTCCCCCATTTCTGAAGGTCTCTAATAAAGGGAGTGGTGGGGATAGGGTGGCGTGGGAAATGGCAACAATTCAGACAGATTTTATAGTTGTCAGTAGACACCATCAGTTGGTCCTGTGAAAGCCGGGATTTCGCTATCGAGGTGTTCTTCAAAAACGACGATTCTGTAACCGCGACATGGAGGGCATTTAGGAAGTGCCCTCCGTCCGTTTAGATATAGTAATTCTAGAGTAGTCCATTAACTTTCCAAAGGAGTTTGTTTAATGCACTAAGAACGAACGAGTGTATATATATATATATATATATATATATATATATATATATATATATATATATATATATATATATACAGTAGGGTCCCGATAATCCGAACTT
The DNA here is from genome assembly GCA_907164885.2 of Dolomedes plantarius. NCBI lineage: Eukaryota > Metazoa > Arthropoda > Arachnida > Araneae > Dolomedidae > Dolomedes > Dolomedes plantarius. The sequence goes on from OU015499.1 coordinate 80,461,518, forward strand.
CTGTAATCCGAAAGTCCGCTTAATCCGAAACCAAAAGTCAAAATGAACTAAGGTTACAATAAAACTGCAGTGATACTAAGTAATTTAAAGTATATTTCTGAAAATTACAAGAAAATTCAAAATTCGACAACAGTAGTATAATAAAATAGGACATAGTAGAATAAACAACAGGTGTTTATGTTAATGCTAAACTAACACTAACAGTAACAACGCACCTCTCCAACTGTCGAGCACTGTGACGTATTGTTACAACATCTTACACTCTGCTGTACTGTACCAGGCAGCGTTCCGCTCTCTTATCACCCATTATATAACCCATATATCTTATATAACCCATTTCGTCCCGAGATTTGGTTATGTTTAGACAGACCTTATAAAATAAACTGTGTAATCACACGTAATATGTAATATTTATGTAATCACACGTTACTATGTAATTTAAGTTTATTATAAGAATGATTCCGCTTAATCCGAAAAAGGTCTGGTCCTATTCATTTCGAATTATCGGGACTCTACTGTATATATATATATATATATATATATATATATATATATATATATATATATATATATATATATATATATACAGTGATTTCCGCTTATAAGAATCACGTTTGTTATTACTGTTTTTGATTCTTATAAGCGGTTGATTCTTATAACCGAAACTTCCCTTTGGACAGGCACACATACACAAATATATACTTGTACATATATATAAACACACAAGCACATATATACATAATTTACCATTAAATGCTCTTTAATTTACGTTATTTATCATTTATTAAAAATATTTTTTATAATTTTAAAAATACTCAATTTCTAAACAAATACTATAACTCAATTTCTAGACCTATAAGTAACAACACATAATTATAAAATCAACAAGAGGCAGCTTCTCTTTGACTACACTTTGGAAGAGCATCATATCTAATTAACAAGTTCTGTTTTTCAGAAAAACTAAGAGTTTTCCTTGTTTTTATCATATTTGAATTCGACTATCAAGAAGTTTTAACACTAACTGGCAATTTTGTTAGAAAACTAAAGTGAATACTAGCGACGTATGCTTATTACAGTCTCAGACGAAGATTCACTTTATAGCTTACGTTTCACGGTTTGATTCTGAATCAAACCGTGAAACGTTTGATTCAGCATCTGGTTCATCTGATTCAGCAAAATGGATCCGTTTACGTTTCACGGTTTGAAGTGCTGAATCCACTGTCCCGTTTGCGTAAGTGATGGTGGACACTTCGCGGAAGATTTATGTGTTTCAGGGTCCAGAAATCCGCAACCAGGAAGTAAGTGGTGGGAAAAAAGGAGTGCCTGTCTGGAGAAAAGCGAAATCGGACCCGGGCGGGTCAGATGCCCCTGGGTAAAGCTAATAAGACAGTGTTTAACAAAAACGTATAAGGAGAAACTCTTATGTTATGTCTAAAGGAATGTATTTTACGACTGTTTTCCACCCCAAAGTTTTATCAATCTTTCTTTTCAAAAACTTAAGAAAGAATTTCGCACTTTTTGAGAGTTCAAGTGGCATTTTTTGGAAAAATGAAAGGAAGGTGAAGATTGCAAACTGATTCTTATAACCGGTGGATTGATTCTTTAAAGCGGAAATTTTAACATGGAAATATTGCATTTGTTTTTGTTTTTGCGATATTGATTCTTATAAACGGTTGATTCTTATAACCACTGATCACTATAAGCGGTGGTTACTGTATATATATATATATATATATATAGAGAGAGAGAGAGAGAGAGTACAACTTACTGTTGTGGACCTCTTAACCACAATATAATAGAGAGGATGGCTACCTGTTTCAGATTGATATATAGTTTCTCGTCAGGTAAAAGAATTAGGTGTGATTGTAAATATGAACAATCCACAATTGTTCATAGTGATATTTCGCATTTATGAATTGCTTTTTGATATAGTGTAAGTTTACCAGAAGTATTTTGTTCCAAATGGGAATATTTCGTGAAACAATTTTATTATATGCACTCTAATGACCTTTTGTTATCGGTATCAAAATCCTAAGATTGTAATGACACAGGACTCTGATTCTGAGACCGGATAAGAACCGTATGGTCTAAGTATTCAGCAAAGTTTCAATCCGGAAAATTTCCGATGAAGCAACAGAAAAGAAGTGTTTTTTTATAGGAAAAATTTTTCATAGGGAAGTATACAGAATTATATTTTATTGCAAAATTTTTTACGTTCTAAGTCAGATTCAAAAGTACTGAAAGTGTCGCTAAATATAGACTGTATCAACACGAAAAGTACACTGAAGTGTATTGTACTCATTCGTTAGGGTTTGCAGTATATTGGACTAGGATTCCATTCTAAAAGTCGGCGGAACGTTGGATTTTTATTGGAAAGGATTATCTTTTGTCGGAAAATCTTTGAACGTTACATGGGATTAAAACGTGCTGAGTGTTTCCTGCAGTAGAGGTAGTGCTTTTAACATGCAAATGAATTGTGCTAGCATTCTAAGCCGACTTGTCAACCTGACACTATTGTCGAGGGAAAAAGAGCATTTTTTAAAATGATAAGACTACTTTATTCTCATATCTTTTTCGCTTTAAGGCAGTCAGGTAATTTGATGGAAATTTTTGCACCATCCTCTTACTGTTGCAAATAAGACAATCACTTATTTTAATGCTTTGTCAACAGAATATTTTTCTTCTAGTTCACTGAAAAAGAGCTCTGAGTTCAATTTTACTTATATATATATATTTATTTAAAATTCGAAATTTGACATTCGTTAGACATTGTTACTGAAATAAATCAGATAGATTAATTACGTATTGCATGCATGTGCGAGTGGGTGTGTGGGTGTGAATGAGTGGGTGTATATACTATATGCAATTTTATCTGATTCAATTCGGTATATATATATATATATATATATATATATATATATATATATATATATATATATATATATATAATATATATATATATATATATCAATATCATTATTGTTAGTGTTAGTTTTAGAGTAAAAATTCTCATTCGCAACAAATGAAAACATTTTTCTATTGCTTTGTGAGGTATTATCATCATAAAAAATTAGGTTTATAAAAATTGCAGCGAAGAATAGAATCTATTTCGAAATTGAAATAATTTAAGTATCAATTAAATTTTTTCAAATGCAATCATATCACAACATTAAATATTACTTCTCGGTTGTTGTTTTTTTTTTCAAAATTGTTGGGGAAAAAAACAGTCTCTGAAACACAATAGTCCTCATTCCCTCTTGAAATGTCAGAGAAACAATGAATAATTTGTTGCTTTTTAATTAAATACTGAAGTTTTTCCGAGAAATTTAGTTTATTTCTCTTAAATGAAGCATGCTATTATGACTGCATATAAAATTAACTGACAAGTGTGAACTCCTTTGGAAACTGCAATATTATTACTCAAATATGCGACAATCTAAGACATAAATTACACTGGTTATCAAAAATTAAGGAAAAGTCACAAAAAATGCGATTACTCAAAAACTTATGCATAGAATTTAATGAAACTTATACACATTATGCAACACTTAGGTAGTTATAAAATAGCATAAATCCCCCAGACGTATCCCCCCTGGGCGTATGATCCCCCAGAGAAGTAATACAGCACATACAGCGATGTGTGATGCTGTCAATTATGCGGTCTATGAGTTCGGTAGGAAGTGAGAGCCATTGCTCTTGCAAAGCAGTTGAAAGCGTGGCTAGGGTCCTAGGAGGAGGATTGAAAGCAGCTGTAAGTCATTCTAAAGCGTCCCAAACATGCTCGATAGGATTCAGGTCCGGTAATCGAGCTGGCCACTCCATGCGCTTAATTGTTTCCTGCTCAGTATCCACGATTCGAGCCCTGTGCGGTCTCGCGTTATTGTCCTGCAGCACAAAAGCATCACCTATTGCCCCGGCATAAAGGCGTACATAAGCATCAAGGATGTCATCTCTATAGGTGTGAGCATTCACATTCCACGGGGAAAGATATGGAGGACTGTGCGCCCACCCAAAGAGATACCACCCCAAACACATACACAGTCTGATCCGTATGCATCTCTTTCACGGATGTATGATGGATGAAAACGAGTTCCAGGTTCTCTCCAAATCAAAATACGCCTACTATCGCTTTGGAGGCTAAACCTGGACTCATCCGTAAAGAGAACAGCCCTCGATTGCTCAAGCGTCCAGTGGACATGCTGACGTGCCCACTGCAAACGTTCCCGCCTATGGCGTGACGTGAGCGAAACGCAAATGGCTGTTCGCCTTGCAAAAAGTCCACCTTTGTGAAGCCTTCTACGCATGGCTGACGTTGATACCAACCTTCCGGAGCTTGCAGTGATGGAGGATCTGAGTTCACACGGATTTGCGGTTCTATGCCTTCGTGCGCATAATGACAAATATCGGCCATCGGCACTCGTCGTAGCGTATGGCCGTCCTTGGCTGAACCTCCTGGATGCCGAATCCGTGGTTAGAAATTGTTGCCAAAGTCTATGAACCACAGACGGTCTCGCATTTAGCCATCTAGCCACTTCTGTCTGACTTTGTCCTGCCTCTAGTCTCCCAATAGCTCGCCATCGCAGTTCTTCGGTCATATGATGCCTCGAGGTCATTGTTACAATTTGGCTATGCCAGATGTCTAATCTCAGCCTCGCAGTGACAACTGTCGCCTTGCTCTGAGACATGCACTTTTATGCTCCTCGCAAATGACGTATTCCGACTGCAGCGCCGCTATTTTGTATAATATAGTATTGTTCAGCACCTTTTACTTAACAACATATTCAAATTTTAAACAGATTGGCCCAGTTTTGAACGTGTTATCCCTCTTTTTGTGATTTTTCCTTAATTTTGATAACTAGTGTACTTTTAAGAAACTGTGCATGTTGAATTTCGACCGAGCACCCTCAGGAGTGACATCTTGTTGAATCGTACTATCTCCCATCCTCACTGACCTCATAGAATGATATTCCGGTCTACAGATTTAAGGATGCTGTGTACTAACCCTATTGGATTCTCTCACCTCAATGTTAACCTGTGGAGAAAATGTGTCCAAGGATTGCTGACTTGGATTTAAAGATTTTTTAAAAAGTTGTGCTTCGTAATAGAGAAAGAAATTTTACACTTCAGGGCCTTTTTCGATTTTTTTAATGCAAATAATATTTAAAAATTAAATTATTCGGTGAAAAAAATCTGGTATAGTGTGTTTTAAAAGTACCCAAATTCCTTTGGTGGACGACATTCATAAAATGAATCCCGTTGCAAGGTGCAAAAAAGTTCAGGTGATCTGAAAATGCCATTTATATTGGACTAGTTGAAAACCCGCGCTTCGCTACGGAGTACATTCAAATTAAATACAGCGGTCAATGTATGCAATTCATAACCCTCAAATTATTATTTTAAATGCAAACTTTAAAAAAGTTACTAAAACAGCTTAAAAATTTAATTTTGAAAAATCTAAGAAGAATTTTTCAAAAATCTTTCTTTGTGCATCCCTACACTATAAGAAGAATCGCCATGCCAAATTTCAGGTCTAGTGGTTTGGTCTGTGCGTTGTATGCCAGTAAGTCGGTCAGTCAGTGAGTCAGTCAGTTACAGTCAGTCAGCACGGCTAAACATTAGAAATAATTTTTATAACACAAAATAAATGGCGAACATAATGGTTAAAAACTCGATCAAGAATACGAGCATAGCTCGTTCGAAATACGACCAATCGTCCCGTATCAAAATCTTATTCTATCTAGTTCGAATAATAATCTAAACCTAATATATTTGAGGCAGAGAGGGTACGAGATTATCTCAGTCAAGCAGCCCCTCCAAACGTCGTCTATAATCATTTAAGTAGAGTAGCGCTACTTAACTGAAACTTTCTCAACAGCTCTATGGAGTGTTTCTCGTTGTCTATATATATAAAACAGTTCCGTAACTGACTGACTGACTGACAAATAACGCACGGACCAAACCTCTCGACCTAAAGGGCTTAAATTTTGCATAGCGATTCTTCTTATAGTGTGGGTGTGCACTAAGAAAGATTTTTGAAAAATTTCGTCTTAGATTTTTTTTAGTTAAATTTTTGCGCTGTATTTGTAACTTTTTTAAGTGCGATTTTTGAAAAATTTCGTCTTAGATTTTTTTAAATTAAATTTTTGCTCTGTATTTGTAACTTTTTTTAAGTTTGCACTTAAAATAATAAATTGAGGGTTATAAAATTTATATCACGATAAAGATAAAAAAAATTCCTTTAAAATGACATCTTTTTAGAATCTTTACCTCTATTTTCTGATTTCTGGTGAATTTTTAAAGATTCATTTTTAGAATTTAATTTATTAAATGTTGATCACGTGGTTTCTCTTCTTTTTGTGATACTTTAAATTAATTTTGCGCCACGTGCATAACAGCGAAATAAATTGGCAAAAAAAAAATATTGAAATGCGCTAAAAGTTAATATTTAACCACTAGACTCATTGTGATGGACGCTTTTAAAGAATTTAATTCAAATTAGTATGTTTTATGGATATTAAACATACAAATTAATTGCATACATTGACCGTTGTATTTAATTTGAATATTTCTTTTACATTATTTTGTCTATAAAAATATCCGTTAGAATTTTTTTTAATAATTTTTTTGTCATTATTTTTTTTTTGCTATTTTTTTTTTGTCCAGCGGTTTGGTCTGTGCGTTGTCTGTCAGTCAGTCAGTCAGTTACGGAACTGTTTTATATATATAGATTAGCTGACTCATCCTTTGAAGTTAGTACCGCAGCAATATAGTAAAATGTTATGAATACATTTGACTGACCGATTTTGTGCAGTAAGAGTAAACAGACAGTTAATAAACTCTTAACTGGTGGGTATACTAATTTTTAACTAACGAACGTTCTAAATCCTTTCTAAATATCGTTAGGTAAAGGGTGTGGCACTACGGTTTTGATGTTTATTCAAATTACTAGTATTCAAATGTCGCTTATTCAAATTCTCTCCTACAAATTGATGGTGACGTCACTTGACAAATCTGACGTCGCTGCATGAGGAAATTAACTCAACTGTGATGTAAACAAGCGACCGCAGTCCACAGCAGCTCAGCCACTTCCCGTCTTTTTCACGCCTTGCTAGTGCCGGCAGTTTTCTTGGCTGCATTTTTAGGCAGTCAGCATAAGTTTTTATTATGTTACTAGCTGAAAACCCGCACTTCGCTACGGAGTACATTCAAATTAAATGCAACGGTCAATGTATGCAATTAATGCCAAAAAAATAAATATTTATATATATATATATATATATGTATATATATTTATAATAAATACGACGATCAATGTATACAATTGATGCAAAAAAAATATATTTATAAAAATATCGTAAGGGATATTTTTATAGACAAAATAATGTAGAAGAAAATATTCAAATTAAATCTAATAGGACATACTGAAGAATATAGTACAGTTAATATAGTACAGTTTGAGGAACATATCTTTTACTGTATTTTAATATTTTTTTGGATAATGTCCAATCGTCTGCCGCATTAGCAAGAAAAAAAATTTTTTTTGTCTATTTCATTGTTATGCACTTGATGATAAATTTATTTAAACTACCAGAAAAAGAAATCACGTGATCGGCATTTAATAAATTAAATTCTAAAAAATTATTCTTTAAAAATTCACCAAAAATCAGAAAATGGAGTTAAAGATTCGAAAGAGATTTCATTTTAAACGAATTTTTATGATCTTTCTCGTGATATAAATTTTATAACCCTCAAATTATTATTTTAAATGCAAACTTAAAAAAAGTTACTAAAACAGCTTAAAAATTTAATTTTAAAAAAATCTAAGAAAAATTTTCCAAAATATTTCTTAATGCACCCCTACACTATAAGAAGAATCGCCATGCAAAATTTCAGCCCTTTAAGTCTAGGGGTTTGGTCTGTGCGTTGTATGTCAGTGAGTCAGTCAGTTACGGAACTGTTATATATATATAGATAATTTCTTTAATGAGTAGTTAAAATGCAACTTTTGTTTTTAATCTTGTAACAAATAAACAAGATAGAGGTAGATTAGTTTGTTTTCTTAAATACTAGAATTAGTACAAACATAGGATCCAGAATCACTACAGAACGGTCTCCACAAGGGAAAAAAAATTTATGCAGCAGAAAGATTGCAATCCTATCTTCGCTTAGGAAAAAATTTAAAAACTACTGGGCATTCTCAAGCATTATTGGGTTTACACTTGGGTTTACACCCTTTAAAAAAAATGAAATAACTTATCAGTAAATAAAATATTTTTCTTAGAGTCTACCTATTGCAGTTATCGAATTTTAAATGAACTCCTTTATCGTCTAAATTTAATGAAAAATACACTGGAAACATAATCAAAAACGAATGTAGTTTGAATCTCCACATTCCTACTTTTAGTCATTATGTAAAAAAATCTTGCCAACCTTTGAATTTTACATACAAGAAAAACAAAAAAATACCCAGTTGGTAGCTACCTACCTTACAGTTATGGAATTTTAAATGAACTCCTCTATCGTCTAAATTTAATGAAAAATACACTGGAAATATAATCAAAAACAGATGTAGCTTCTATCGCCACATTCCTTCTTCTAGTCATTATCTAAAAAAACTTGCCAACTTTTGAATTTTACATACAAGAAACACACACATAAAAATAACCAGTTGGTAGCTAATTGGTATTACAACCTTAAAAACACTATTATAATTCCACAATCGATCTGTGTGAAAAGTTATTTTCTTATGTTTCTACTCATTTTAGATGTAGCTGTAATCTTACAAATAGTCACTGTTGTGGGCGATTCTTGGTGTACTGAATTATTGACAAACATAGAATCAGAGTTATCGAAATATATAAATTTTCAAACTTTTATTTAGCCATGTTATCTGAGTCCTGGAGTGCTTTGGCATGATATATGTATTCGGATAGAAACCGTTTAAATTTATGAAACTTGTATCTAAATTAATGGCTTCCGACAGCGTAATGCGTTTACTGCCTTAAGTGATAACAACGTTCGAAAAGCCGAAATGAATTCCACGCTAACAAACGTATTTTGTCCGGGGGCTGTTGTAAATTGGAATGAGACAGAAATATTATTATTTATTAACCAATTAGTGTGATTTTTAAGTTTCTAAGTTCCAAAATATAAAGCAACGTTGACTAGATCTTTAGGACTAATTAATTGGTTTAAGAAAATCTAGGAGAACTTCGCTTTTTTTTTTCTTGGGGAAGATAATATATAGCGATCGGGACACGGCCGCAGGTTACGCGTAGCATGCATAGGTGTATCGCAGTTAATTCCGACTGTTAAGCAGTTTCCGATAATGAAGGTCCCATCGTTGACGAATTCGTCATGATTAGCACTGTACCTGTGAGGAACAGCCTAATTAGACGCGGTAACTTCTCGTTAACTGACGAGAGCCATTAGATCAATATACGGTCGCCCGTAACGCGTGTACTTGAAATTGGTAGATCAAGTTCGAACTGGTAACAAAATTACCTCAGCAATGCGATGTAACTTATAAGACTGTGTTATCATTTGTCCCCAGACACCACTTAAAATACCCCTTTTTCTATCTCGATCATAGGCAATTTGTCAATTTGAAATTGAAGTCGAAAGTTCAATCTGTCACTCGACGTGTGGCACCACTTTTCGAGTACAGACTATCTGTACAGTTGAAATAATTGTGACGTGGCTGAAGTTGCTCAGAGGGAACTAGCCCTTATTGTGTGATGCTGAAGGAAGACAGTAAGAATTCCAGAAAAAAATGCAGAAACAGATATTTTTTTAAATTGAGCTTATATTTATAATTATTGTATAGAGAGGTAAGCAAGCTTCAATATATATATATATCTGTATACCGGAGGTAAAGGACACCAAGTCCATTTCTTAAAAGTAGACTGTTTAACTTTATTCCTTCATTTTTTGGCACTATTTTCAGTAGAGAAAAGCTGTTACGCGAATGTTTATACAGAAGAGACTTTGCCCATTGAAAATGGCACCATGTCCTATAATTGTGTCTAGGATAAAAGCAGTAAGTGGATTTCTTTAAGCTCTCCTGTGAAATTCAAACATTGTGACATAGTGTTCTATACCTCTGAGGTACATGCATACATACACACACACACACACACACACACACACACACATATATATATATATATATATATATATATATATATATATATATATATATATATATAAAATGAATTTACTGCGATATTCGGAACAGTTGAACGGGCATTCGGCTTGCGGTGGCACTTGGATTAACTTTTGTAGTCAGGCCCGAGTAGCATCTAATTCAAACCAAATAATCCATTTTGGGGTAGTAATATATTTATTCATTTATTCACATTATGGCTATTTAATATTCAAACACATAACAAGTATAAAAGACTTAAAACTATTTACATATTTATAGAAAGGGCGGATAGTGACTAGATCTATGCATATCCAATCTCGAAGTGCGTAGTTCGAAACTCACACCAGCACTCGAAGGACAAATTAGTTTTGTTTGCCCACGTGACTTTGTGGTGTCATAATGTCCAGGAAAGCCAGGCGCCATACTGAAAAACGGGCGGAGTACTTATATTTCAGGAAAGACAATATTAACGGTAAAGAATCCCTGGTATATAATTTAAACTTGTGTGACGTTATTATATATATATATATATATATATATATATATATATATATATATATATATATATATATATATATATATATATATATAAGACTTCATGGTGGTTGTATCTAACAGTTTGTAATATCTGAAACCTCTAACTTTATAACTGTCAAGTATGTTACGTGCATAACCTTTGCCTGCCTGTAGCAAAAATTTACACAAGAGGAGTTTAAACTATAATTTCTTTAAAACCTCCTTTGATTAAAGTTCCTTATTTCCCAGAAGTAACATTTAATTAATTCGAAAAATCATGTTTCTTCTGTTTTAATTTCCTCCTGTTTAATAATGAACTGTTAAGACAGTCAAGACATGATGCATTAAAAAAAATATATACGAACTAGAGAACTGATGCTGTGTTTATGTTTTCCGCGCATCAATTTAGGTTGTCAAGCTTAATAACAGTAAAATTAATTCGTTGCCAAACGATGCGTCGAAATAGTGTGAGGAACAACTTTATTTAAAATTTATAGCCCCACTTTTTTTTATTAAAGAAAAATGGGAGAAGTGAATTAGCAAGATAGATTCCAAAATGTGGGGAAATTATTTGAAATAATAAATGTTGATGCACACCAGGACTATTGGAATTTATTGTATGGAACATAATATGAAATATGTTGTTTACCCTTTTGTGGCATTCTTTAATTTGACAGGCGAATTTGAAATTCCGCAAAAAAGGCATGCCAAGAGCGATGGAATCTTCGAATTCCGGATGCAATTAGGATAATTTTGACAGGAGAATTTTGATTATTTCTTAAATTTCTTTGTTTTTGTTCTAAAATTATGTTCTCAAATGTTTTTATAATATCAATCATTGTGATTCAAAATGTTACATTTTTATTTAGTTAAACATTATTTGCAGCATTTCTGCGTGAATATTAGATTATTATCTGATGGTTTTCGCAAATTTCAAACTTTTTTTTGTTGTTTAAATATAACTGACTTTGAGTTGTGGTTCTAGAAAACATCGTCTGATATGCATTTAAGTGAACACACCGAATGTAAGAAACTGTATGTCTTTTTCACTTTGTTATCCTCCGTATTCGGTATATTATGTCTTTTTAATATCTTTCTGATAATATTTAAAAATAATGAATTTAACGTCAACCCTCAAAAATCCCTAAAACTGGCTTTTTATAAATTTCTCACCTTTAGGCCGTCTGCACACGGGGCAACTCAATCACAAACCAGTCCGTGATGACAGGTTTGTAACCAGTTGCGCCGTGTGCGTGGCTCCATTCAATTACATAGGTTACGACTCAACACGGACTGGTTTGTGATTCGAGTCAGTTATCAGTTTCCTTTGAGTTGCTCCGTGTACAGACGGCCTAAATCTATTTGTTTTATGGTCTTTATTTGTCTCATAAAGGCTAAATGGACTGGAAATTACAGTTTAAACCTGATTTTGAACGGCCACAAACTTTCATGCCCAGCTGAAGAACTCAATAGCATAGACTCGATTTGTTCTTTGGAAACATATCAGTAAAATTTATACTTTTCGTGACTTTTGATTTCATTCTGTTTGTAACAATTTTATTTGTTACTTACTTTTGATAATGACCTGTTTTGTACATATTTTCAAGACAGCAAGTGTTTCGAAGAAAAGGATTAAAGGTAATTATGGAAAATATGTTGACTTAATAAACAAGGTACAGGAAAAAAAATAGACAAATCTAGGAATTATAAATGGAGCGGTACACGAATTTATGTTTCATTGTGAATATCACATTACGTTTATTTTAAATCTAGAATAAATTAATTGCACTGAATAATAAATCGATACCGTTGAGTATAATATCTTTGAAGCGGTTTTCTCAAACACAAATTTGATATAAATCTCATTTGGAGAAAAATTGTCTCTTAAAAAGTATTCTGAAATTTTTAAATAGTTCAATGATCGTCTTTAGAGATATGACTTTATTTTGTAAAATTAGTTACATTTTAATATTTATGAATAGTTTTAAGATATTCAGCTTATATTCCTCTGCATTAATGCGTTGTTTAGAAAAAATTATGGCTGTGAAATTTGAATGTCTATTAAAATTTTATAAGGTTCTATCTTAGTTGAAAAAAAACATTTCGGGTAGTCTCTACTAACGAAACTACCACGGGTTATTAAAGTAGGATTACTTATCGTTGCCTACCTCTTTTTTCAATTCCTACTATTAGTTCACACTTTCCCTATATATATCTTGTTCAAATTTTCAATCGTTAATAAAAGTACTTTTTATTCCTCCACTCAAGTTCAAATACATTTTTTTTTAAACTTATAGTGGATGACACTTGATGTTAATACAGTTTTTTCAAATATTAATTCATTAATTAAATTTAATTAATCAATTTTAGTTTTAGACCATATATATCTTGTTCAAATTTTCAATCGTTAATAAAAGTACTTTTTATTCATCCACTCAAGTTCAAATACATTTTTTTTAACTTGTAGTGGATGACACTTGATGTTAATACAGTTTTTTCAAATATTAATTCATTAATTAAATTTAATTAATCAATTTTAGTTTTAGACCATATATATCTTGTTCAAATTTTCAATCGTTAATAAAAGTACTTTTTATTCATCCACTCAAGTTCAAATACATTTTTTTTAACTTGTAGTGGATGACACTTGATGTTAATACAGTTTTTTCAAATATTAATTCATTAATTAAATTTAATTAATCAATTTTAGTTTTAGACCTAGAGCGTCTCTTGCTCTTGAATAGTAATTTCCCTCTTGTTACTGTGTAAACGGTAGCAATGCGGTATCGCGGGCTTCTCCCGTCCTGTAGGTTGCGAGATAGAATCCCCAACCTGACAAACTTTTTCTCTCTCTTCCCCCCCCCTCCTAATCTCGCACAGTAGGCAAGGTTCTGGCAGGCAATCCTTTTTTTCAATTCCTACTATTAGTTCACACTCAAATTTTTCTTTGTTGACCTAAGTAGGAATTGACTTAAAAAATTTTTTTATATATTACTTGTTTACGTATTTTGGTACTTTTCTGTTTAACTGTTTTACTGCTACTGGGATTGGCGCGCTGCCAAAATTATAACTCGCGACATCGCTGAAATTTTGCTTTCCATAGGACCGTTATTGAGGAACGTAATCCTACGTTAAAAAACACGAGCGGTAGACTTTTCAGAGACGAATTTGAAGCCACTTATAAAACTCAGTTATAGAATTACTACCTGTGTTGTTCCGCTTAAATAAGATATAAATAAACCAGTTAATGATTCAAAACATTCAAAACTTGAAAATTTTGACCAAAATATGTTTTAAACGGAATTGCAAGGCGTTCTTTCCCATTCTTTTCATGCTTTCTTTTCATGCGGGCACTTTAAAATTGTTTCGCGGGCACCACGTTGCCGACTCCTGTTCTAAAGTTTAAGACCGTCTGCACACGGAGCAACTCAAAACAAACTGATAGCTGACTCAAATCACAAACCAGTCCGTGATGAGTCGCAACCTATGTAATTGAATGGAGCCACGCGCACGGCGCAACTGGTTACAAACCCGTCCGTGATGAGTCGCAACCTATGTAATTGAATGGAGCCACGCACACGGCGCAACTGGTTAAAACCCGTCCGACGGGTTTGTAACCAGTTGCGCCGTGTGCGTGGCTCCATTCAATTACATAGGTTGCGACTCATCACGGACTGGTTTGTGATTTGAGTCAGTTATCAGTTTCTTTTGAGTTGCTCCGTGTGCAGAAGGGCTTATGTAGAGCAGGAAGCGTTTTCAAAAATCTCAGAGGCGGGAACGAGATTATTTTAATACGTTCATGTTAAATTGAAAGGTTTAAAAATTAAATTGTCTACATTTGTCGGTTATGGATATTTAATGGGAAAATCAGGGCTTTTTCGTTAAGGAATATTAGTGCACATTTCTATACATACCAGATTTATCATCTATATATATAAAACAGTTCCGTAACTGACTCATTCATTCATTCATTCATTCATTCATTCACTGACTGACTGACATACAACGCACAGACCAAACCGCTGGACCTAAAGGGCTGAAATTTTGCATGGCGATTCTTCTAATAGTGTAGGGGTGCACTAAGAAAGATTTTTCAAAAATTCTTCTTAGATTTTTTTAAATTAAATTTTTAAGCTGTTTTTTAAACTTTTTTTACGTTTGCATTTAAAATAATACATTGAGGGTTATAAAATTTATATCACGAGAAAGATCATAAAAATTCCTTCAAAATGAATTTTTTTTTCGAATTTTTAACTCCATTTCCTGATTTTTGGTGAATTTTTAAATATTAATTTTTAGAATTTAATTTATTAAATGCTGATCACGTGATTTCTTTTTCTGGTACTTTAAATAAATTTATCGTCACGTGCCAAAAAAAAACAAAAAAAAGACAAAAAAATATTTTTTTCTTGCTAATGCGGCAGACGATTGGACTTTATTTTGTCTATAAAAATATCCCTTACGATTTTTTTATAAATATGTTTTTCTTTGCATCAATTGTAAACATTGATCGTCGTATTTATTATAAATATATATATATTTATTTATTTTTTTTTTTTTTGGAATTAATTGCATACATTGACCGTTGTATTTAATTTCAATGTACTCCGTAGCGAAGCGCGGGTTTTCAGCTAGTCTATATATATAAAACAGTTCCGTAACTGACTCATTCATTCACTGACTGACTGACTGACATACAACGCACAGACCAAAACGCTGGACCTAAAGGGCTGAAATTTTGCATGGTGATTCTTCTAATAGTGTAGGGGTGCACTAAGAAAGATTTTTCAAAAATTCTTCTTAGATTTTTTAAAATTAAATTTTTAAGCTGTTTTTTAAACTTTTTTTACGTTTGCATTTAAAATAATACATTGAGGGTTATAAAATTTATATCACGAGAAAGATCATAAAAATTCCTTCAAAATGAAATTTTTTTCGAATTTTTACCTCCATTTCCTGATTTTTAGTGAATTTTTAAAGATTGATTTTTAGAATTTAATTTATTAAATGCTGATCACGTGATTTCTTTTTCTGGTACTTTCAATAAATTTATCGTCACGTGCGTAACAACTAAATAGACAAAAAAAATATTTTTTTCTCTTTCTAATGCAGCAGACGATTGGATATTATCCAAAAAAATGCATATCCCTTACGTTTTTTTTATAAATATATATATATATAGATAGATATATATTTTACATGTATTGTATACATTGATCATCGCATTTATTATAAATATATATATTTATTTTTTGGAATAAATTGCATACGTTGACCGTTGTATTTAATTTGAATGTACTCCGTAGCGAAGCGCGGGTTTTCAGCTAGTAACTATTATAAACTGTTTTCAAATTAAAATTCGTGTATATGACAGGTAATAAACTCAAATAACTGTGAAGTTTATTAGAGAACGCATAACGTGGTGGTTTACAAACAGCACACCTATTCGGAAAGGTGAAGATTTCTGGTTCGATTCCCGCGCTAAGCGGAAGGTTTCTTTTCGGGGCTAGTTTGTCTACTTTGTGGGAATAAAAATTGATAAAAGTGAAAATCTGAGGCTTGACTGACTAGAATCAGTGGTCTTATGGTTAGCACACCGGTGTAGAAAACAGTTTCTGGGTCCCATTCTCGAGCTACCCAGTTGTCCTTTCAAGAGAATAAAAAATCCACAAGTGCAATACTATGGGTAATTTAATCTTTGTAAAAATCGTTTAACGTTACTTACCTTTCTAGATATGACTAGACAACCTGTAACGTTTTGGTTCACCCACTATTCATTTTTTAATTTCTATTTCCAATGGCTGGGGCCATGTCACCCACTATTCATAAGTTTTAAAAAATTCAAGCAAATTTAGATGTTACACTGAAATTAACTATTATATGTACTGATTGGCTGAATACCCGTGCTTCTCTACGGAGTACATTGAAATTAAATACAACGGTCAATGTATGCAATTAATGCCAAAAAAAATATATTTCTAAAAAAAAAAAGTAACGGGTATTTTTATAGACAAAATATTGTAGAAGAAAATATTCAAATTAATTAAATACAACAGTCAATGTATGCAATTAATTTTTATGTTTAATATCCATAAAACATACTAATTTGAATTAAATTCTTTAAAAATTTCCATCTCAATTAGTCTAGTAGTTAAATTTTATCTTTTACCGTATTTTAATATATTTTGTCAATTTATTTCGTTGTTATGCACGTGACGCAAAATGAATTTAAAGTATCACAAAAAGAAAAGAAACTACGTGAGCGGCATTTAATGAATTAAATTCTAATAATTAATCTTTAAAAATTCACCAAAAATCAGAAAATGAAGGTAAAGATTTAAAAAAAATGTCATTTTAAAGGAATTTTTATGATCTTTCTCGTGATATAAATTTTATAACCCTCAAATTATTGTTTTAAATGCAAAACTTTAAAGAATGTTTCAAAAACAACTTAAAAATTTAATTTAAAAAAATCTCAGAAGAATTTTTCAAAAATCTTTCTTAGTGCACCTCTACACTATAAGAAGAATCGCCATGCAAAATTTCCTCCCTTTAGGTCCAGCGGTTTGATCTGTGCGTTATCTGTCAGTCAGTCATAAAACGGTTTTATATATATAGATAGTACATTAAAATATCTCATTCTTGATAATTCAAGGATTGGAATTAGTTATTCTTCATCATATTGAAAAGTAATTTCTTTGAGCTCAACAGAAACAGAGCTCGTGCTTCACCTGATAAAGTGAGGGGATCAAACTGACTCACCGACTCTAAAAATGGGAGTCAAATTTTTAAAAGATGCGTGATGAATTTTCGAAAAAAACGTCAATTCCCTTGGCAAATGCCATTTAAGTGCGAGTTCTTCAAAAAGTACCTTAGGCAACATGTTTGATTGAGTTACCGTATTTTGAAGTTTTCAAGTCTTTTAATAACTTTTCTTGACTTGGAGACACATAAGTGATCCAACGTCGTTTTTTGAAAAAGAAGATAGTTTTGGCCAGTGTAAAAGGTTCTCCCATGAATTATATATGGTTAATAATTGCAGTAGCTCTGACTAACTATTGCTAGTTTTTAGGCAACTTTTCTGAAGATTTATCTTTGAATCAAACTCTTTTTTAATTTAAGGTATCTACGTACGTTCGGAGCACTATTTTTCAAAAATATACAGTGGTGATTAAATATGTACATATGTTTTTAGTTCAAATGGGATATAAAATCGTGAAAACAAATATCATTTTCGTAAATATTTCATAATATTTTACAATATAGGGATTTTTTTATAAATTTTTAGTACAACTGAGTTCTTACTCCAGAGACCCTACACTCAATCCAACTAAATGTATTTTAATTTCCTATGTACTATATACTGTTGCGAATTTTGTAAATTAATATTTTTCTTTAGCTTAAACTACAGTTAAAATTGTTATTCTTCTCGTAAAATAATGCATTATTATTGTATGATCCATGTTAATAGTCGTATTAGCTAAATTTCTGCTGTACCATGCATTTAACATAGGGTTTCTATGGTATCTCGTCAAATTGGCGAGGAATTGTCTTTTGCGACATTTCTGGCGACTAATTTTTTGGTGCCAGGTTTGGCGAGATATCACCAAATTTGGAAACTTGGCGTCAAACTTGGCGACTTTTACAAGCCTGGAATTTTCTGGAACGTTATGGAATCTCCAGATTCTCAAGAAGCTATAAATACAGCCTCGAGAGTTTAGTTTACCAGTTTTTCAGTTTTGAGTGTGCTTCTAGGTTGTCAAAAGCGCCGCTGTTAGCTGTGAGATTTTCACCGGAGAATTGTTGAGATTTATGCCACGAAAGTGCAACTTTGTGAGGCGTCTTTTGTGTTGAGTTTTTCCGTACTTCTGTGAACTAGATATTGTGTTAGAAGCACTATAGTAAGTTTCTTACTATTTGTAAGCTATAGTATTTCGACTTCCTGTAAATAAATCTTTGGTTTTATTCAGTTTTATTCAAAGTCCATTCAATCGTCGAACCCGAGATGGGAATGAGTGACAATACTACTGAGACACTGTATTCTGGAGTAAAACTTTTAAAATATTTCCAAAAATCACTGAAATATACCAAAAAAGTGAAAAAAACACTCATTTTTTTAAAAAATTGTCTTTTGATAAGTGCAGGTACCTGTCAAATGATTAAATTAACACGTACAGCTTAGCATTCTGGTCAAAACATAGTAATATATAAAAAATTATCGTAAAATTTAATTAAAACATACAGAAAACTTTTTAAATGATTAGCTTTCTCGTTTACAAAAGTAACTAAAAAAGGAGTTTTCTAGACAATGCATTTAAAGATGCTACTCCCGGTCTTTTAATATCGCTTTCGATTAATTAAATTGGCCTTAAAAAATTCTGATCTAATAATTATATGAATAAAAATAAAGCAGTTTTAGAATCATTATAGATTGGCCCTTGAAATAGAGCAATAAAAAAATTTCGAAATTTTGCACCAAAACAACCATTTTAATGTAGGCAGATTACCTTAAAGATCAGGAAGGATATTTTTCAACCAACAACTGCCAAGGTAAACTTAAAAAATGACTAAGGCTGCTGTATACAAAACCTATTGGATTCACTCGCCTCAATGTTAACCTATGTAGAAAATGTGTCTACTATTGACAGCTATATAAATGCTGATAATCCAATAAAAAGAGTATTTTCAGATAGCCTGATCTTTTCTGCACCTTGCAACAGGATTCACTTTATAATTTCGTCCACCAAAGGAATTTATGAGTGTTAAAAACACACTAGACGAGATTTTTTTCATCTAATAATTTGAAATTTTAAAATATTAATTGCAATAAAAAAAACCAAAAATGCCCCGAGTTGTAAAATTTCTTTCTCTATTACGGAGTACATTTTTTTGAAAAAAAATTCTCTCAATGCAAGTCGGCAATCCTTGGACACATTTTCTCCATAAGTTAACACTGAGGTGAGGGAATCCAATAGGGTTAGTTAACAGCAGCCTTAAGGACTTTTTATATTTTGGGTAGAAAAATAAGTACACAAACTCTGAATTTGTGACTTGTGTTTGTGCACGCGTGTTGCTCAGGTGTGTTATCTATATATATAAAACAGTTCCGTAACTGACTCATTCATTCACTGACTGACTGACTGATTGACAGATAACGCACAGACCAAACCGCTGGATCTAAAGGGCTGAAATTTTGCATGGTGATTCTTCTAATAGTGTAGGGGTGCACTAAGAAAGATTTTTCAAAAATTCTTCTTAGATTTTTTTAAATTAAATTTTTAAGCTGTTTTTTAAACTTTTTTTACGTTTGCATTTAAAATAATACATTGAGGGTTATAAAATTTATATCACGAGAAAGATCATAAAAATTCCTTCAAAATGAAATTTTTTTCGAATTTTTACCTCCATTTCCTGATCTTTGGTGAATTTTTAAAGATTAATTTTTAGAATTTAATTTATTAAATGCTGATCACGTGATTTCTTTTTCTGGTACTTTAAATAAATTTATCGTCACGTGCAAAAAAAATAGACAAAAAAATATTTTTTCTTGCTAATGCGGCAGACGATTGGACTTTATTTTGTCTATAAAAATATCCCTTACGATTTTTCTATAAATATGTTTTTTTTACATCAATTGTATACATTGATCGTCGTATTTATTATATATATATATATATATATATATATATATATTTTGGAATTAATTGCATACATTGACCGTTGTATTTAATTTCAATGTACTCCGTAGCGAAGCGCGGGTTTTCAGCTAGTCTATATATATAACAGTTCCGTAACTGACTGACTGACTGACAGACAACGCACAGACCAAACCGCTGGACATAATGGGCTGACATTTAGCATGGCGATTCTTCTTATAGTGTACGGGTACACTAAGAGAGATTTTTGAAAAATTCTTCTTAGATTTTTTAAATCATATTTTTAAGCTGTTGTAATATTCTTTAAAGTTTGTAAAATTCTTTAAAGTTTGCATTTAAAATAATAATTCGAGGGTTATAAAATTTATATCACGAGAAAGATCATAAAATTCCTTTAAAATGAAATCTTTTTTCGAATCTTTACCTCCATTTTCTGATTTTTGGTGAATTTTTAAAGATTAATATTTAGAATTTAATTTATTAAATGGTGATCACGTGCTTTCTTTTCTCTTAATTTTGCGTCACGTTCATAAGAATGAAATAAACAAACAAAAAAAAACAATTCTTTTCTTGCTAATGCGGCAGACGATTGGACATTATCCAAAAAAATATTAACATACAGTAAAAGAAATGTTCCTCAAACTGTACTATATTAACTGTACTATATTTTTTAGTATGTCCTATTAGATTTAATTTGAATATTTTCTTCTACATTATTTTATCTATAAAAATATCTGTTGCGATTTTTTATAAATATATTTGTTTGGTTTTTTAAATGAATTTCATACATTGATCGTTGTATTATATATATATATATATATTTGGCATTAATTGCATACATTGACTGTTGTATTTAATTTGAATGTACTCCGTAACGAAGTACGGGTTTTCAGCTAGTATGTATATAAATTATGATTTAAAATACTTATACCTGGATAGTTTGGCCTGTCCGATTTTACTCTATAAGGGGAGCAATTAAGCTTCAGAATATGACGCTCCTGAGAGCCATTATTTTTCTTCTTCGAATGACAGTCAAACTCGGAGATTTAGCATTAAATAGATTATGCAAGAGAATTTCCCAGAAATGCCTCAAAAGGAGGCTTGCCCCTATTCAGATAACTATTTCCCATTCCCAAGTACGCATATCAGATAAAGAGCATCTTCTTGCTGTTCTGCAGGTGGCCAGAACTCGGCCGGTCAACTTTTTGTCAAACACTGTTTGACAGTCTTCCGTTTAATCACGGGCGTTATCTCGCTAATCTGGACGTAGACATGGGGATATCTGAAGTTCCTATCACCCGGCCGGTAATCGGCTTACGATTCCCCCCCCCCCCCCCATTTAATCATCCGTAAACAGATTATTCGTTTACTAAGGCGAAAGGAATAAAAACGGAGCCTTGCATATGACAATAATCATCCATGATTAAATGCCTTCTGTGTTTTTGGCTCGAGGAATCGTCTCGAGATTTACCCGGCGAAAGGAAAATAAGAGATCGTCATCTTCCGGTCGAGATCTGTTATTTTTTTCCATTAAAAGCGGTGATAAAGGACGTCATATTTCTTCTGTCCGTGTGTATGTCTCTGAACTCCTCCTAAACGGCTGGACTGATTTTTATGAAATTTTGTGTGTTCGATTAAGTTGATTCGAGAATGGTTTAGATTCACAATAAGACACCCCTAGCACCCTAGGGGGGCAGGGGGGCAGGGGGAACATGTAAAAATAATCCAAAACCACTGATATCACTGTCGAATTCATAGTTTTCGGGTTCGCTGAGATTAATAGTGACACTCCCGATGTCATTTAAGTGCAAGTTCAGGCCCCCCCATGCTAATGGGGGGGAGAGGGGGGAAGAAGGGGGAATATAAAATCTAGAAAATGACCGAGAGTAGTGTCGAATCCATAATTCTCAAGGTCGCTGAGATTAATAGTGACACTCCCGAAATCGTTTAAGTGCAGGTTCAGCCCCCCCCCCCCCATTACCATAGGGGTGAGGGGGGAAGAAAGGGGAATATAAAATCTCCAAAATGACCAAGAGTAGTGTCGAATCCATAGTTTTCAGGGTCGCTGAGAGGAACAGTGGCAATCCCTGTGCCGTTTAAGTGAGAGTTCAGCACCGCCCCCAATCAACGTTGGAGGTGAGGTGGGGGGGGGGAAAGAAGATAAAATGTCCAAAATGACCGAGAGTAGTGTCGAACCCATAGTTTTCGGGGTCACTGAGACGAATAGTGACACAACTGATGCCATTTAAGTGCAAGTTCAGCCCCCCCCCCAATCAGCATTGGGGGAGGAGGGGGGAAGGGAGGAAAATTAAATGTCTAAAATGTCTGAGAGTAGTGTCGAATCCATTGTTTTCGGAGTCACTGAGATGAATATAAGAAACTAAAAGTGTTCTTTATAATCAAGTTTTGAGTTAAATAATAGAGTGAATTTGTAATTTTATTTTATCATTTGTATACTGTACATATACTTTTAAATAACCGTAAATAAAATTATTTAGATTTTACATTATAGGTAGAATTCATTCCTTTTCCTGTGTAGTAAAAAATTGAGATTAATAAATAACCTGGGCAACGCCGGGTAAACAGTTCGTATATGTATATATATATATATATATATGTGTGTGTGTGTGCTTGTTTGCAATGTAAAGGGTGCGAAGTCCAAAATCGTAGGTTTGAGAAGAAACGGGATTGAAATTAACATATTTGTGTTTTGTTTCACATATCCCAAATTGTCACTGATGAATAAAGATATTTAGGAGTGGAATTGGACTTAGCTTTCTGTACCCTGCAGTAGCCCTTGATTTTTCAAACATGCCTGGTTTGATAACTTATTTTAGCCCATTTTGGACTTAACACCCTATTCACAGCAAACACGGATATGGAATATCAATTTCCAAGGATTTCAACAAAAATGTTAATATCCATAGAAAAAATCAAAAAAATATTACATAGATTCTAAATTAAATTTATGTACACACACACATATATGTGTGTGTGTGTTATCATATTACTTTATTATGTTCCTGCATTTATCGTTCATATCAGTCGGTCCCTTGAAAAACGATAGATCGAGATTCCCCTGTATATATATATATATATATATATATTATAGAGATTATGGTGTTATATTGCATTAAAATAGTTTTAATTGAAGGTAAATAACACCAACTGATAATTTGTAAGTATATAGATTAAAATTGTTAATTCTATTTTTGTAGGCTCCTAGAAACAAGCACATTCAACATATAAAGATGGCTTTTATAGAGAGAGTGATGTTCGGTAAGTTTATATGTTGCTTATTTTTTTAATTTTCTTTAGAACTTTTTTTTTAAATTAAGAGCACAGTTTTCAAGGAATATCAGTTTAGTAACATGTTACTACTCAATTCAATCTTGAAATGAGAAGGTATATAAAATTTAAAACACATTTTTTTTTTATTCCTTGCAACAATTTATCATGTAAGGAAATAAACGAATTATGGAAGGTCCCCAGCTATTTGTAGCATAATCTGAAGCCTTGCGTATGATTTATCTTTAAATGTGTTTTATTCCGTTCTGAAATATCCCATGGGGACAATTATCTCACAAAAGATGTGGATATTTGTTTCTTTTTGCCTTTCACGAGCATTTATGTATATTTCAGCTGTTATTTTTAAGATGCTAACTAAATACATTATAAGCAAATATTGATCTGTACTTTTCTTAAAGAAATCTCTGGGTAAAGGGAACATAACAGAAATACAGACATAGTGTTATTCTGCCGAATTATAGTATATCATCTATATATATAAAAGAGGATGTTTCTTTGTGTGTGTGTCCTTTATGCGTACCCAAACGGTCCATCCGATTGAGATGAAATTTTGTACAGATGTTGTTCTCACTCCCGTGGGTAACACTGTGTGTGTGTGGGGGGGGGGGTGTAAGACTCCCCTAGCACCCCTAGGGGAGGCAGGGGGCACATGTAAAAATAATCTAAAACGACTGATATTAGTGTCGAATCCATAGTTTTCGGTGTCGCTGAGATTAATAGTGACACTCCCGATGCCGTTTAAATGCAAGTTCAGCCCCCATCACCACTGGGGGGAGGCGAAGGGGGAGAAGGGGGAATATAAAATGTCTAAAATGACAGAGAGTAGTGTCGAATCAATAGTTTCCGTGGTCGCAGAGATGAATAGTGATACTCCGGATGCCGTTTAAGTGCAAGTTCAGCCCCATCAGTATTGGCGGGCAGAGAGGGGGGGGGGAACAAAATGTCCAAAATGGCCGAGAGTAGCATCGAATCCATAGTTTTCGGGGTCCCTGGGATGAATAAGGAAACTAAAAATGTTGTTTATAATCACGTTTTGAGTTAATATTATAGTGAATTTCTAATTTGACTTTATAATTCGTATACTGTAAATATACTTTTAAATACCTGTAGATAAAATTACTTAGATTTTACACTATAAGTAGAATTAATTCCTTTTCCTGTGTAATAAAATATTGGGATACATAAATACCTGGGCAATGCCGGGTAAACAGCTAGTATCTCATATAATAGACGAGATAGTTGTCATACCCGTTATTAATAACAATGTAATTCAAACTTGATTCACAATGAGTTACAGCATATTCTCCAAAATTTAGTTAAGTAGATTGAGCACGGTGAAATTTTAGGCTGAATGTAATTAATCAATCCAGATCTGACCATAGGTTAAGGTTACTGATCAAACCATGAACGTGCGACCAAGAATTTGCTTTGGAGCCTTTAGAACTAACTCTTTTGAAACTGAAAATAAAATTATACATTCTAGATAATAATATTTCAAGCGAGAAAAACTCTGAGAAATTGAAAATAAAACAAATTAAAAAAATTCTTTCTAAGTTTCAAAGAGGAAATCTGCATGCTTCTTTAACAGCCAAAATAGCAATCTGTTTGATCCTCGGCTGATGGTTTTTGCCTTCGAAATTCGATCCCAGTTCTTTTTGAATCTATTTTTTTGGGACTTAAAGGTCATTAGCACTAAAGTGGTATTGCTATGACTTCTTTTTTCTTCCTCTATTAAGTTCGCCAAATTTTTCACTAACACAAGAAATATAGCAGCGGTGGCACGCGTCACATGTGGTGCTTTGTAACTTTCTATACGGCTCATTGTTCGATGTTCATTTTTTCAAAATCATTTATTCAAGAGTGTTTTAGAGCCGTACGATGGTGGAATGGCTAGGGCGCCGGCATTCGGTAACAAAGTCTGTGGGTTCGAGTCCCAACCTTGGCGTGGACTTTTGTAGCCGTTCGGAATCGGCTTGAAGCAGTAGGTTATAGTCTAATTAGTCCTCGTGTAGCAAAAGTTGACAGTAGCGCACCAAACCAAACCAAGAATGTCATGTAGATAGTTCTTAGAAAAAGCTTTATAAATTTTATTATTTCAAAATTTTTTCCCTAGATATAATCAACATTTAATTTTTTTTCAAACTACAACTCAATGTATGCCATTTTTGAATAATTTATCAAAACAATTGAAAAAATAATTGTCGTGACCTCATGGTTAAGTGGCTCGTTTATGGTTTTCATGGACACATAAACTACACTTTCCGTAAATATATACAGATATCTTGTTTATTCACACACACACACACACACACACACACACATATATATATATATATATATATATATATATATATACAACAACTATCATACAACATTTCCTCAACCAGCACAATCATCATTCGAAAACCAGAGAGATAGAGGGAGAGTCATAACTCAGTTCAATCTAAAGTCCAGTATAGAGAAGTGTAGCACCTCCCCTAGTTTTCTCTATCATCAGATCATAGCGATATCCTCTTTCAGAAAATTCCAGAAGATTCTCCAGGATCCGGCCTCTGCGTGGGAAACAAGCCTGCGGTTTCCGGACCGCTCGTATGTCGGTACATCTGGTCTCCCTATTGTGATTAGTTTACTTTGAACTGTCCGTTAACGACTTTGTTTAATGGCTTTTTAACGACCCTGTCAATCTTACTTAAAATGGTCATATCTGTAAAGGGTTTTCCCAAATAGGAATAGGTACCGTCATATGTGTAGACCTCTGACAATAGTCATTAATGTTTAAAACAACATAAGAATATATTTAATGGCACTTGTCAGGATTCGATCCGTGTACCTTCAGCACAGAAATCCGACGCGCTACAACTAGGCTACCTCAGGCCCCTCTTTGTTATTATGAATCATATATCTTTATAATGCATGCTAAAAGTAGATAAAAGTTATTCTAGAGTCCGATTAAGCCATGTGCCACGGCAATTTTGATCGAGCACCCCAGGGTGACGTCTGGTGGGGGATCGTACCCTCTCCCACCCTCTCTGACGTCTTAGAGGGACTTTCCGGTCTAAGGATTTAACTTGCCAATTCCGGATTAGACATGGATTTATTTAATGGCGCTTGTCGGGATTCGAACCGAGTATCATCAGCACCGAAAGCCGAATTACTACTACTAGGTTACCTCGGGCACACTAAAACTTTCGATCGCCTTAAAAATGTAGGTGGATCAAAGTTGCTGGGCAATACTTTTGGTCTGAAGGAAGAAACAGTAAGAACTTTTAAAAGAAATGAAGGTGCTGTTAGAGAATTTACAGTTTCAGAAACACGTACAAAGTAAATTTGGCTTTTAAAAAGATTTTGAATATAGTTTTTTGTGTGAATCCTTTAAGCATTTTTAGTTTTTATTTTAAAGATCTGGTACCAATATCCTATTTTTCCAGATACACGGTATCATTTCTTACACTTTTTTTTCAACGCGGAGTTTAGTTTACTGGAACGTGTCTACCGTGTGAAAACAGAACCGGGTGAATTTAAGTGTGTAATATTCCAAAACAACACAAATAAAACTTGTATCAAGAAGTACAATTTCAACTAGTGAAAGTGGGTGTAATGAACGATTAAAAGTTCGCATTCGGCTTTAAAAAACCCAATCTCCCGTGTCGAAGCGTTAAAACTAACATAAAGTAATTATTTCAGCTATCACTTATTTATCTTCTTAACAGTCGGCAAATAATGCGACACCCACTGCTCGATATAATAACTTTCTTACCAACCACTTTTCACGCTCGAGCGATCAGGGTAGAACCTATCGGCACAAATCTTCTAGATTACAATCTCGGAGCCGACAAATCGTTTAACAGCTAAAAGATCATTCTCTCTTGAACGCTACACCTCTCGGAACAATACGGTTACAGGCTCCACGCATTGTCTCGGCGTGACTGACATCATAATGGGGTGCCTCGGGTTTCTAGGAGTAACAGGTCTATTGTCCGACGTGTGGAAAAAGAATGATTCGCACTTTCATGGCGGAAGCCAGTAATACACAACGGAAGACATGTTCGATTAAGAAACAAAAGAAAAAATAAAGGGATGGAGTATTTGGCAATCAAGTAAAAATTCTGAATTTTTATTTTAATCTTTTTAGCAGTAGGAGTCTAGTGTCTGAAAGAAATTAAAATAGTTATAAATTATTGACACTGTGATTGTAAGTTGCCGGGGTTTAGCCGAATGGTTAAGGCGCAGGCATTCGGCCTGTGGGTTTGAATCCCATTATTGGCATGGATGATTGTAACCTTTCAGAATTTGCTTTAAACTGTAGGCCTCGTTCAAATTTGGCCTTGGGTAGCAGAAGTTGACCGTAGCGTTGCAAGCTAACCATCCAGCCTAAACCGTGTTCTGAGTATGGCCTGTTCACACTGTTTCCGGAGCGTTACGTTGCGTCAGCATTAAAATTTTTAACAAATCACAGAGATAGTTTTTAACCAATCACAGATAAATTTTTTAACCAATCACACGTTCATAGACCACGTGATATGTCAAACCAATCACAGGTCCTGTCAACAATCTAGGAGCCAACGTAATAACGTAACGCAAATTCGATTCCGAGCTTGTGGATTCGAGTCCCGCTGTTGGCATGGATGTTTGAAACCGTTGCTTTAAACTGTAGACTCCGGTCTAATTAGGCTTTGGGTAGCAAAACTTGACCTAACGTTTTGAAACAACCATTCAGTCTAAACCGTGTTCTAAGTATGGCCTGTTCACATTGAATCTGGAGCATTACGTAGCGTCAGCGTTAAAAATTTTAACCAATCACAAAGAACAGTTCACTGACCACGTGATATGTCAAACCAATCACAGGTCCTGTCAACAATTTAGGAGCCAACGTAATAACGTAACTCAAATTGAATTCAGTCGAGTCCCACTGTTTGCATGGATTTTTCTAACCGTTTTTTAAACTATAGGCTCCGGTTTAATTAAGCTTTGGGTAGCAAAAGTTGACCTAACGTTTTAAAACAACCATTCAGCCTAAACCATGTTCTAATTATGACCTCTTCACACTGAATCCGGAGAGTCAAAAATATTAACCAATCACAGAAATCAGTTCAATGACCACGTGATATGTCAAACCAATCACAGGTGTCATGTCAACAATCTCGGAGCTAACGTAGTATCGTAACGCAAAGCTGCGAATGCTATGTGAAAAGGCCTTTATTCTGTTCATTTCGGCGAACCGCGCTATTATTGTGTCGCATTGAATTTTTAGAGTATCTGAACGACGAGTGTTTTTTCCCAGTTGAGTAAATTTTGATATGTATCTGAAGAAACATGGAAACATTATCTCAGCGGCTATGCTTCTACGAAATATAGCTTCTAGGAAATATGTATTGCTCAAAATAATATTGCTTCTAGGAAATGTTTTATCTTCTTAACTGTTCAACAAGCAGTTAAATCTAGTTATTCATAAGTACGAGAGCAGTTTAGACGTATATTTTGTATGAAAATTGAGGTCAAAATTGAGGTGGCACCAGGGGGTGGTGTTGGTTCTCCTATACGGCACTTTCATTGAAAGCAACCAACTATTCTCCCAGTTAAAATATGAATGTCCTCATTGACTAATGTCCTGCATTGGAAAACAACATGTTCGTGAAAATTTATGAGAAATTGTCACTCCTTTTTATTATTTTACAAATTTCAAATCAGTTAAATTATCGCATAAGATTCAAAAGCGCAACAAAAATTAAGCTATTGTCTAGACATTTCGATGTAATATTCCTGATTCAAACAATAAATCGCACACATACGTGGCAAACAGTATCCCTCAGGGCATAAAATGGATAAATTTTGGATGGACATTTCTACGCCGCAGGCATGGGCAGGTACATGCATACATTGCCCTTTGTCACGATACATTACGTATCTTCAAATCTCCTGACACGTTTAGACATCCATTTTCGCGTGAGACTATTGTCTTTTGACGTCAAGTCATCTGGAAATCTACTGAGGAATTGTTTAATCTTTTGCACTCTTACTACTGACATATTCCCTGAAATAGGTCACGTGACTGGAATACGAAAACGCGCTTTGGGTGTAAAAGCCTACTACCTTTTATCGTTGCATTTGCAAAGTTTCAAGTAAAGTTCAAACCTTGAGTTTGGGTTGTGCTTTATCCATTGAGCAAGTAGAAATTTCTTTACGTCTACTGCAGTATGACCAATTAAAAAATATCTATCTATATATTATTTCTAAAAGGTGTTTTTTTTGTTTTATCCCCTTTTCTCCGTTCATACTTAACCAAATTCGACAAATGAAGTACCATTTTAAAGATCTCCTCTTCATGCGAATTGTTAAATTAGAATGACACATCTTATTGTTTCTCTAAGTATAAACATTATAAACAACTTTTCTTCCTCTAGATAGAACGCGCTAGATTTTTAATTTTGCCATTATCATTCGCACTGGAATTTTAAATTTAAAAATCGTTTGCTTTTATTATCATTCTGTGATTTCATTAATGAGTTTCTTTATTGGCAATATCCGCGTAGGTGTACATTATTCTTTTTGCATGGAAAAACCAAATATATTTCTGGTAGGTGATTTTTTGTGACGATCCCATTCTCTCCCTTCATACTTAACCAAAATCAATAAATGAGGTACCGTTTTAAAGATAAAGTTCTCAGCTTCTGACGAATTGTTAATTCAGAATGAGACACTGTATCGTTTGTTTAAAAATCGAAGTGAAAAATTGACTTTGGGCTCTGAAGTTCTTTCCCTGGATGTCTCGAAACGGCACGGTCAAATAGTGTGGACAAAGAGTTTTTGTAATTTAAATACACTGGTTATCCAAAATTAAGGAAAGTCACAAAAATAGCGATTCCTCCAAAAGTTTCACGTGGAATTTAATGAAACTTATACACATTATACAACACATAGGTAGATATAAAATAGCAAAAAAAGAAATCGCCAGACAATTATGGTGTTACAGAAACTAGCATATGTATACAATGAACAAATCGGATGTGTCAGTTTGGTATAGTAAAAGTACCTTTAGTATGACGTATGATCCCCCCGAGAAGCAATACAGCACATACAGCGATGTGTGATGCTGTCAATTATGCGGTCTATGAGTTTAGTAGGAAGTGAGAGCCATTGCTCTTGCAAAGCAATTGAAAGCGTGGCTAGGGTCCTAGGATGAGTATTGAGAGCAGCTATACGTCATCCTAAAGCGACCCAAACAGGCTCGATAGGATTCAGGTCCGGGGATCAAGCTGGCCACTCCATGAGCTGAATTGTTTCCTGTTCAAGATAAGCATCCACAATGCGAGCCTTGTGCTGTCTCGCGTTATCTTCCTGTAGCACGAAAGCCTCACCTATTGCCCCGGCATAAGGGCGCACGTAAGCATCAAGGATTTCATCTCTATAGGTGTGAGCATTCCCATTTCCTCGGGGAAAGACATGGAGGTCTGTGCGTCCACCCAAAGAGATACCACACCAAACAAAGATGCGTGATCCGTATGCATATCTTTCAGGTATGTGTTATGGATGGAAACGATTTCCCGGTTCTCTCCAAATAAAAATACACCTACTATCGCTTTGGAGGCTAAACCGGGACTCATCCGTTAAGAGAACAGCCCTCCATTGATCACGCGTCCAGTGGACATGTTGATGTGCTCACTGCAAACGTTCCCACCTATGGCGTGACGTGAGCGGGACGCAAATGGCTGGTCGCCTCGCAAAAAGACCACCTTCGTGAAGCCTTCTACTCGCAGTTGACGTTAATACCAACCTTCCGCAGCTTACAGCGAGCGAGGATCTGAGTTCAGACGGAGTTACGGTTCTATTCCTTCATGCGTATAATGACAAATATCGGTCATCGGCACTCGTCGTAGCGTATGGCCCTCCTTGGCTGAACCTCCTAGATGCCGAATCCGTGGTTAGAAATTGTTGCCAAAGTCTATGAACCAGAGACGGACTCACATTTAGCCATCTGGCCACTTCTGTCTGATTTTGTCCTGCCTCAAGTCTCCCAATAGCTCGCCATCGCAGTTCTTCGGTCAAATGATGCCTGGAGGTCATTCTTACAATTTGGCTATGCCAGATGTCTAATCTCAGCCTCGCAGCGACAATTGCCGCCTGCAGCGCCACTATTTTGCATAATGTAGTATTGTTCAGCACCTTTTACACAACAACATATTTAAATTTTAAAAAGATTGGCCTAGTTTTGAACGTGTTATCCCTCTTTTTGTGATTTTTCCTTAATTTTTGATAACTAGTGTATAACATTTTCCACGAGTTTGTGTCATATTTAACTTTTAAAATTGTCTACAAAGGTGTTTTGACGTGTCCATATCTCATGTTCCCCTGTTTTGTCTTATGCTTCAGCTCCAATATTGTGGCCAAAGGCTTTTTGTAATTGGTTTTGTATTATCCTTACGCACCATTGTTATTTGACAAATAAAGAATTGCTACGAATGAATCGGTTCTTTTTCATCCTACTACAAACCACCAACCTCGCTATAAAATTAAGCGTATTTTATTCGCATGCGAAAGGGTCGCACGGGCCAGCTACTAGTATCTGAAAAAAGGATTCACCCCAAACAAATTTAAATTGCGGAAAATCACTATACGTTTTCTGATATTTTCCTGGCATCCATTTAAGTTTTAGAGGTTCATAAATATCTTTACTAAAGCAACGCTTAACAGACTTTCAGAGAATTGTGATACCATTGGATTTGCCTATCGTTTTTTATTAAAAATATTGAGCTGACAAATTTCATTTACCCTCCAGTTGTGGGTGATATTACCATTTTTCCACAAAATCAAAATTGAAAATTTTTATTCAAGTTGAAATTGAAAATTCGATTGAAACTGAAAATTTCATTGAAATTGTTTGAATTAAAATTTATGCCTTCATCTTGTATGGGTTTTATCGTAAAGAGAATTTTAATGCAACGAGATAAAAGGAGATATTTCTGTTTCATAACTTACAACTTGTGGGAAACTCGAATATCCCATTTAACAAAATTGCAAGCAACAATTTAGGAAATAAAACATCTCCTAGAAGCAATATAAATTAGAGTGATGTGCATTTCTTAGAAGCAATACTTCCTAGAACTGTAGTCGGTGAAATAGCGTATCCTTCTAGTTAAATACGTAATAAAATTCCTTCGTTGGATAAAAAATGTTTCCCGCCGTTCAGATACTCTTAAAATTCGATGCGATGCCATCATAGAATGGGTAATTAACAGAAAGCGATTTCGGCGTCACCTGCGCAGGGAGCGTTAATTTCAGTGTCACAAAGATATGCCTAAAACTTTTTTTTTCAATGCGGCAGGCACTTGTCCCTTACGGTAGGTACTTCTCAGACATTGTCCCACGAAGACCCGCGAAAATTTGTTGGCTACTTTATTATGGGAGCACCCTATAGGTTATCCAGCATTGCTCCCTATGAGGGGGGACGCTACGAAAATGAACCAAGCCTTATTCAGGATTTGAACCCAAGCAGCTCAGTACGCTAATCACTATACTATGTGGCCGGCTATGCCTAAAACTTAAGGTGATATAAACCACCTATACGTATATAGTGAGGTCTTTTAGACAGTTGCATTTGTCTAGCTCTTACACATAAAGGACAAAAGGCTGGAACAATGTCAAGAACAGTTGTGTTGAATCTCAGGAGAAAAAGATTCATATTTGACCATACATCATAACTTTCTCCCCACTTTTTATAATAAATCGCCCTGCATCAAACCGTGAGTTAAATCTTATGTACAGATCATTGTGAGAGTATAAATTTATATCTTTAAGCACACAGCAAACGTATCTCTGTATTATAAGGATTGTTAAAAAAGAATTACAATGAAAAAAAAATTGATAGCAAACTGTTGCCACCAAATTTTTCAAAAAATTTTCAGGTAGTCTCTTCTAACGAAACTTTTTTAACGTAGGATTACTTATCATTGCTTACCTCTTTTGTATGTATGTGTTATGTATACAGTGGAATCTCGATCGATCGTTTTCAGATCCATCGTTTTTCCGCATGTACCGTTCATTTTATCCAGTCCCAACGATCATATTGCTTTGTTATGTTTACGCATCTATCGTTTTCCTGCATTTATCGTTCATTTCAATCGGTCCCTTGAAAAACGATAGATCGAGATTCCACTGTATATGTATCTATATATATGTACGTATGTATATATATATATATATATATATATATATATATATATATATATATATATATATATATATATATATATATATATATATATATATATATGTATGTCAGAATTTTGACGCATTTTGGTACTTTTCTTTTTAACTGTTTACTGCTTGCTTAAGTGATACAGATTGGGTTTGACATGCTGCCAAAATTATAACTCGCCAGGTACGGACATCTGAAATTTTGCTTTCTGGAGGACTGTTATAAGGAAAGTAATCCTACTTTAAAAAAATCCGTTTCCGTATCCCAACTGATAAAAGCGTGATTTAAATAAGCGTCTCATTAAAACCAAACTGCATTTTTTTAAATTTAAACTGAACGATACACATTTATAAATTACTTGAATGGACTCAAAGCAAACTAAGTCTAAATTTAATTTTAAAAAATAAAACTTTGCCTGCTCAAACTCGGGCGGAATTTCGTTAAATGCTTCCAAAAATATTTAGCACTTTCTCCGTTTCCCTAAACCAACAAAATGACATCTGTCCCTTTTTACCTTCTTAATTTATCCTATACCGAGCGGGGGCGGCAGTAAAGCCGTTTTCATTTAATATTGCGTGACAGGAACCCGTGGAAGTAAGGTACCAAAACGTCAAATCTCATTTCAGACCAAATAAAGAGACGGAATTTTATTTGATAGCAGCAGCCTCAAAACCAACGAAAAAGTGCGGCATTAGATAGAATTAGA
Organism: Dolomedes plantarius; assembly: GCA_907164885.2. Taxonomy (NCBI): domain Eukaryota; kingdom Metazoa; phylum Arthropoda; class Arachnida; order Araneae; family Dolomedidae; genus Dolomedes; species Dolomedes plantarius. Next base: position 80,496,044 of record OU015499.1, read on the forward strand.
TGACGCCTGAGCAAACGAATGAGAAGAATTTGCAGTCACTTTTCGCGCATTTTTGAAACAATCGCTGCTGTTCGTATAAGAAAGACTGAGGCTTAGTAGGCAAAAACTCAGATATCATCCTCCCCCCCCCCCCCGAGGTGATTCTCTCTGAATACATATTCTTCCTTTAAATAAAATATATATGTCGAGTTATGCTGTATATCGTCAGGGGTGGAGAATACCTTGCCGAAAGATCTGCCAAAAACAATTATTTCTGAGGAGTTGACGCTCCAGCCGTGACGTTGGCCGACTGGCTATTAGCCTGCCTCCCAAAACTTTTTCAATATATATATATATATATATATATATATATATATATAGATAGATAGATAGATAGATAGATATAATAAAGTGTCATACAGTGAATATTATATTAACGATAGAATTAACAAATAATAAAATTAATATATTTTTTCAGCATTATACTATTAATTATCATTTGTTAATTATTATCATGCAAGATTGAGACACGAACACGATCGCCAAAGTATTTTTACTATTAAGAGTATAAATTATTATTATTTTTTATTACAATTATTAATTATCATTTGTAAATTATATTAATGATATAATTAACAAATAAAAAATAATTTATTTTTTAGTATTATTATTTTGTTTACTATTAATCATTATTATTACTGCCGCTCGAGCAAATTATCCTGTAAAGTAGCTCTTTTTTAAAGCTGCATCCAACAACATAAACAGCTAGTAATGATAAATTTGTGCTTTCTGTTATACCATCGCTGAAACAAGAATTATTGATATTCCTTATAATTCATTTCTTGGTCTTAGAGGTCGAAACCTTATGTCCAGCCACCATTGTAGTTGCACAAATCTCACGTTTTTCACTGTAGATTTACCTCGACTGGTTTGCACCTGCTAACTATTCGAATCATCTCATCCACTGATACCTAGATGTTGATTGTGACATGGAAGTCGACTTTTGTAATTATTTTGATTATTATAAATGTTTTAACTCTAAAGAAAAAATACTATTTTCTTATTTCATAATTTCGAAACAACATTAATTCGGTTCCATGGACATTTATAAGTGTATTTATTTTATTTTGTAAAATCTTAAATTTTCTATGTTCTGAATATAATTCCTGTGGTTTTTCGTACCGTTTTTCCTGGAAGAAGGGAATATGCTCCCCGTATGCAATTAAGTGTGACCTGTGACAGTACGGATAGTACACAAGGTCATTCGCACAAGAAGGGAGAATTACTTGCCACCCTCTCGGTCATTAGGGGGACATAGTTCCTCCATAGCAACGACCCAGCAACTGTCTTTTTAACCAATCATATGTCTGAAAGGTGTTAATTGTTCTAGAACATTTTCTTACCTCTGCGATTTTCGGTGCTGGGAAGTTTTAACGGTTTTTTGAGTCAGTTGAAGAAATAGCTGCGACTGTGATATAGCTCGAGGTTGTCCGCCCTTCGGCCCTTGTCGCCCTTTTTATGCTGAGGCATCTAGAGTTTTCTGGTCTGCTTTTGGACCAAGTTTAGTACAACAATGAGTGATAATCATCAGTCTACAATAAGGGTGGTGGTAAGTAAAAATAATTTGTAATATATTTAATCAGGAGAGAGCACAGAATAATTTATATATGTAGCTAGGTTTTGTTATGTGTTCAAATACTTTCTTAATGTATGTAGATAATTATTATGTTGTTTCCGTGCAAATTGTAACCAACGATAAAATTAATTTTAAATTATAAGAAGAGAAATTAAATGCTAATGTTATTTATTAAAATTGAGTTTGTTTTTCTAATTACCTCAGACATGTGTCAGAATGTGTTTCTCCAATTAACAATTTTAAAAGTGCTACTATACGATCTCTCTATTTTATTACCTGTTTAATTCTCCATAATATTGATGTCACAAACTTTCTCTGTAATCCTTCTGTTTGTAGGTTCATTTACATATATGGAGAGACGTCAGTCTTCATTAAAAAGCTGTTTCTATAATACCAAATAAAAATTATCTTCATCATATTGACTACATGATATCGCATCTGTAACTAGATAGGCAGGGCAGAGCGAATACTACGGTTAATTCTTCCGACTTACTCATTCTGAAATCCTTCGGGGAAAAAGAAACAACAAGAAAATTAGTCAACCGGAACTGATCTGCAGATCGTAGAAATTGATATAGCCGGAGATTTATCGCTTACCGTGAACTACCTTGACGATACCAAAAAATACGACTGGAAAAGAACCCTCCGGCTATGGTTGAGTAAATATCCGAAGGGGTTTTAATTTCCGCTCATCCTTTGTGGATTTCTTTGAAGAGTTTCTAAGTATTCTTTAAATGACCTTCATGGCATCCAGAAGAGGAAGCGTTTCCTTCATGTAGGTATAGATTAACTAACTCATGGCACAAGAGTCCGAATGTGGACCAATGCCTGCGGTGCCCATCTCCGCTTTCATGACCGTGGACTTGGGATGCCATACAGCGTATGTCTCTGTCAGGTGGTCAAATTGACGCGGTACCCCAAGAGTTAGTTCCCAAGCATGCTTGGTCCTCCTTTTATCTACCCACTCAAGGGATGAAAGGCATGAGTCGACCTTGCCCAGCCGCAGGGTCGAATCCTGGATCTGTGGTGTGGCAGCTTGACGCTTTTAACCACTATGCTACCGGGCTTCAGATCAAAGGTATAGATTAAAGAGTGTTATATGTATATGTATTATATATATATATATGTATATATGTATTTATATATGTATGTATGTATGTGTATATATATATATATATATATATATATATGTATATATGTATGTATGTATGTGTATATATATATATATATATATATATATATATATATATATATATATATACTAGCATTATTACCCGGCGTTGCCCGGGTAGATATATAGATATAAAATATTTCATGCATTCCATCAAAAAAATACTGGGCTGCACTCCCGCTCTTCGTGTTCATCTGGCCAGACAGAATGCGCTTAGCACGTTTCTACTGAAATGATATACAAACAATAAGAAAGAAAGAAACTTTGAGCCTGCGGACCTTCGTCTGATTTTAAGGTCATTCCCAACCCTCTTTCTCCAGTGCATTGAAATTTGACCCTCCCCCCTCCGTCATCCTCAAACCACCCCTCTTAACGCAGCTGGTCGACAGGAATCCACAGGTGGTAGACTCACCTCTATCGGGCACAAAAAACATTAAAAAATTAATTTTAAAAAACTATTTGAGCCCCAAATTTCGTTTTTCCTGATTTAAGTTTCTCGGGTCCAAAACATTAACTGTGCCGAATTTGGTCCCGGTGGGTGAAACAGTCTATGATTCTATAGCGGACAAACAAACAGACAAGCTCTTATATATATATATATATATATATATATATATATATATATATATATATATATATATATATATATATATATATATATATATATATATATATATATATATATATATATATATATATATATATATATATATATATATATATATATATGTGTGTGTGTGTGAGCGTTTGTTTGTTTGTTTGACAACATTCACATCGCGTAGTGGAAGGGATGATTCTTGTAATAACAGTACACCGTGGGCGCCGTTCAAACACTTTTGTAAACGTGGCGGTGGAGAGACTCGTTGGTAAACATATGATGGAAGTAGCAGGAACACATACACTTTGGAGATCCAGAGAAGAGACGCACGAACAGTAAATTTATTTATTCAAGGAGCCCGATGAAGACATTATTATGCAGATCACTATAAGGTAGGTTAACGAACAGGACACAGACAATAGTAATGCCACAGGAACCAGCCGGAGCATGAATATATACGCTCACATTATCGGGACGGACAGCGGTGGCATATGTAGCGCGAAGGTAAGCAAAGCAAGGACGACACCAGGACAGGGCAAGGAAACAGACAGAAAGCCCGCGGAATATCACTGTTCGGCCTTTATATAGCATGAGGCCGCCAGGAGCTTCAAATACCCTCAACTGGCCAGAATCGAACACGTGAAAGTATGATACAACGTCGTATGACTTCCCTAACAGGTGTGGCGGGGCGAGATAGACTCGTGATGCTGACTCATGTCTAAAATTAACTTTACCGCGCGTGCATTGGAGAGACTATATCTGTCAGTTATTTCGATTTTGAAATAGGGCTGTGCTTTATTCAGGTTTAAAGGAATTAAACCTGAATAAAGAATACGCGTTAGCTTTTCAAAGGCAATTATATATATATATATATATATATATATATATATATACACTGCTGGCCACCCAAATTGCAACACCAAGAAAGACAAGAGATATCATGACAAAATTTATTTTGTAGATAACATGTTGACCAAGTATCAAATGATTAAATTTATAGACTTCTGTGAAGTATGGTTCCTGCCAAAATCAGTAGCCAGAGTAGCCACCATTGTTGGAGATCACCGCTGCCACACGCCTCGGCATTGATTCAAAGAGACTTTGGATGAGTTCTTGGGGTACAGCAGACCAAGCAGCTTCCACACGTTGCCAAAGTTGATCTGCTGTGGCAGCTGGGGTGGAATCTGGGTCAATCGTAGAGCAACCATGGACCACATGTTTTCTATCGGCGAAAGATCCGGAGAGCGAGGCGGCCAGGGAAGCAATTCAATCTGGTGATTGACGAAGAACCGTTGGACAATGCGTGTGGTCGCGCATTATCCTGTTGAAATATGGCTATGGGCAAGCCCTGAAGGTAAGGAAGGACAACTGACTCCAACACATCGGAGATGTAGCGCTGGCTGTTTAAAGTACCGGCAATGCGTACTAGAGGTGTGCGAGAGTGATATCTAATACCGCCCCATACCATAATTCCCGGTGCAGGACCAGTGTGGTGGTGCATAACGCAGCTGTTCAGCATCCTCTCTTCACGGTGTCTCCAGACTCGAATGCGACCATCGTGGTGTTGCAGACAGAAGCGTGACTCGTCAGTAAAGACAATTTCATTCCATTCTGCCGTCCACATCCTTCTGTCATCGCACCATTGGCGGCGGAGACGTCTGTGGTTCTGCGTCAAGGGTAGACAAAGCAATGGACGTCTTGCGGACAGACCACTCTGCTGTAAACGGAGTCGAAAGGTACGCGCAGACACTGGATGATGCGTTACAGACTGCATGTGCTGTGCTATGGTTCGTGATGTGACTGAGCGATCCGTCACTGCCATGCGCACAATTTGCCTGTCATCGCGTGAAGTGGTGAGCTGAGGTGGATGCGATCGAACACGCCGGTCCGTCGTACCCTCCTGCATCCAACGATCATATATCCGCATTACAGTTGTTTGGTTTCGTCCAACACGACTACCGATTTCCCTGAAAGATAATCCACAATCTCGGTAGGCCACTATCCTTCCTCTGTCGAACTCGGATACTTGATCAAAAGATGATCGCTGTTTTCGACGAGGCATAATTGATCGTTTTTTTTTGAAAAAACCACAAGAAAAACACAATTGCCGAACTTGAAATCGTCGAAATCTCCAAGCCTTAAATAGCGCTTTGAAGTGGCGCCACAGGCGCGAGTGATGTGCGTCTGCGCTGAAATTCTAATCATTTGCATATGTCACCCTCGCTAATGCATGTTGTAAATTTCATGTTATTTGCATGTTTACTTCAGGGTGTTGCATTTACAGTGGCCAGCAGTGTATATATATGCCATCTAGGTTTATTACGTTTTTCTCGCTGGGAGCTCCGCCTGCCAGCGAGAGAACCAGAGAACCTCAAGAATCTATGCTATTAGCATTACTAATGGAATAACTTCGCCTCGAAAAATTAATCAAAGCAACAATGTTCTACCACGCGGTATGTTAATTTCTATTTGGTCTTAACCAATGCGAGTAAATCTAAATTCTAAAAAGGATAAGTATGATTATAATTTTTGAGCAAATATGTACTATAAATCAATTGAAATATATTATTCACAAGTACATTTTTGCAATTTAATTTACATTTCTCCGGCGTGTTCCTGGATCTAAATCGAAACTTCTCACAGAGAGATCGGAAAATATATCTTATCTCTTCAAAATCAAACAAGCATGTGCCCGTCATCAGCACGAATTCTTTCCAACGACTCGGCGTTCCAACACGCGGGGGAGCATTAAGTCACAACTACACTTGCGATTCGTGTAAGTGTTATTCTAAATGACTTCCCCTCAAATACTTCAAATCAACAAAAACGAGAAACCTTTTCGGTATTTTGAGGTAAAATGGACAAATTGGGTAAAGTGACTTTCCTTCACACATTCTACTAATCTTTTCTCATTTAAACCAACGATAAATTATGAAAGCCTGGATAGTTATTTATATATATAAAACAGTTCTCTAACTGACTGACATATAACGCACAGACCAAACCGTTGGACCTAAAGGGCTGAAATTTTGCATGGTGATTCATCTTATAGTGTAGGGGTGCACTAAGAAAGATTTTTGAAGAATTCTTCTTAGATCTTTTTAAATTAAATTTTTAAGCTATTTTTGTAACTTTTTTTAAGCTTGCATTTAAAATAACAATCTGAGGGTTATAAAATTTATATCACGAGAAAGATCATAAAAATTCCTTTAAAATGAAATCCTTTTCGAATCTTTACTCCCCTTTTCTGATTTTTGGTGAATTTTTAAAATTAATTTTTAGAATTTAAATTATTAAATGCTGATCACGAGATTTGTTTTTCTTTTTGTGATACTGTAAATTATTTTTTCGTCACAGGCATAACAACGAAATAAATTGACAAAAAAATATTGAAATACGGAAAAGAACAAATTTAACCACCAGACTAATTAAGATGGAAGTTTTTAAGAATTTTTTTTTTAAACCCATGGTGAATTACTTTGTCTTACGTTTGACTAACGATCCAAATTCTTCCTATCCCATGGTCGGGTACGAATATAACGACCGCCTGCCAGGTGAGAGGATCGAATTCATGTCTCCAAACACCGAGGCTGGTGTTTGGCTGGACATCATGGACGACGCGTTATGTCAAAAAACTTTTCCTCACACTATCTAGTAGGATACAGACTCATATTAATAAGCAATTTACCCTGAAAGTTTTAATGAATTTGAAGAAATGTTGGAAGTTTTTCTAAATTTCAAAACTTGTTATTAGAAGGAGGAGTGTTCGACTTGGTAAAAGTGATCACCTCCCCTGAGGCATTTCATTTTTGGTTACGAAGCCCAATAAGCTATTTTCTAAAGGCAGACTAAAAACTTTTCTCATTAAAACTATGATCTCAAACCACAAGTGAGTAATCTCTGTGCATTATTTCAACACAGAACTGAAATCGCGGACTTTAAAGGGTACAGAACGCAGTCGCACATCTTGTGAAGCAAGCGTTTTTTTTTTTTTGTGTGTGTGTGTAGATATTTTTTGTGAAGAATGACCACCGAGTGCTCTATTTTTTCCCTTCGGAACGACCCATTCACCCCTCTTCCCTCACCTCCCTTGGTTACTGGAGACCGATTGTTGATCTAAGCCGTCGGAACTTGAAGTAGGATTAAGCGCCTTAAGAGAGAATTTTGCTAGAACTCTTCAAGACGGAGTTTTAGGTTTCGGAAATAAAGAAAAAAAAGATAAGAGCAAGCCACGAAGTTGGACTTCATTTTAGTTTTGTACCCGGACTTTAAAAGATCAACGGATTTCTCAATGGCTTGCGTTTTTATTTCTGGCGAGTTCAAAAAAAAAGGTCGCTTGTAGAGCGAAAAATAAAGCGCCGCCTAAAGTGTTAAAATACCACACACTATGTCATTTTTAATTTTTTTTGAGCCAGTGAACAAATAAACAAAAAATAACATTAATGAAAACTTTTTAGATACATATAAGCAATTTCGAAAATAAATTACTATGGATGAACACTTTTTATTATCAGTGAACGCAGCGAAAAACTTTAAGTTTTAAAACAAAGTTCTATTTGACAGCCTCTCGATAGCTTTGCATCCCATTTGGTATCATCGATTTCCTGTCGTTCACGGCAGACTATAATTGACTCAACGTCACAGTAATTATGAAACATATAAATCAACAGCTGGGAACAAACCCTTTATGTTATTACAATTTCGTCTGATTCCATTTTGCGAGATGCTCGTTTATTTTCTAGAGATTTTGTCAAAACTGATAAACAGAATCGGAAATAGGCATCCTTTCCGTTGAACTTGGATGACTCACAAAACAGCCTGTTTTCTGCAAAGAAAAGTTTGCGGTCTTTTTTTTTTCCTAAGGTTCCTGGGGGCTGACGACATTACACCCCAGTTCGGTGTACATATGAATACAAGGAAATAGAAACACACAAATCACACAATCACAGAAGAGTTTTTATTAACAAACGATGACACCGGCGATAGACGATGGGTTGCAGCTCACCTTTCTAGACGGGGCTCCCTTGCAGGCGGAAGACTGACCGGTTTCCCAGAATACAACCAAGTCTTATGCGGGAATCGAACCGGCGCCGCCGGCGTAGCAGGCTGATGCCTTAACCACTTAGCCACTTGGCGACTTGCGATCCATTGTGTGCCTAATTAGGATCTCCTGTGCTGTACTGTATGTAAAAACTCTCTGAACTTGTGCAGTAGACCTCGTTTCTTCAAAACTAAATGCACAGCGTTCTCGCTCACCAACATACAGAGATGCCATATAGTGAGATATCAAATAGTGAGATATATCACGTCACTTAGAGTTGCCTTTTGGTAATAAAGTTACGATTAGAAAGACTGATGTGTTTTGCTAGATTATGACTATTTGCTAGATGTGTGTTTGCTAGATTATCCTCACCCAGGTTTTCTGAGTCTTCTGATTTGTTGTCGACTCTCTTGCAATGATATATTACCCCTTTTGAAACACCCTGTATGAGTGAAATTCAAGTTGGACTAACGATAAACGACATAAACCCCCATTGATTGAAAAAGCATGCAGAAACAAGTAGAAAGCTGTTTGTTAACAATAAAACCTATTGCACTCTAATTCCCTTAAATTCTTGACTATATTATTTGAATTTCGTATGATAATTTTTTTTCCATCGTAGTATGTTTGTTTACCATCATGCATACTCATGCGAACTAAGCAAGTCAGTTTTCATTCTGTATTTTAGGTGTGGAAGAATGTCCTACTACAGGGTGCAACACAATGGATGTGACATTTCTGAAGGTCCAGTGACATTTCCGAAGGTCACTGGAAAAGGAGTAGGGAGGAGTCAACACTCCGAGTGGTTTTTCTAGTTGTCAGTAGACACCATCAATTGGTCCTGTGAACATCGCCGTTTCGTTATTGAGGCGTTCTTTGAAAACAAAGATAGTGTAATCGCGGCACGGTGGGCATTTCCACGGTGGACACGCTCCAGGCTCTATGCAACTGAAGTCGTTCCTGTTCTTCAATGGGTTTCAAATGTTGCAAAATCGAAAGTGGTTCAGTAGTAAATTCAAAGAATAATCAAATAATCAGATGCAAGGATAAACATTGCAAACAATTTTAATGACACACAAAATAAATGGCGAAAATAAGGGTTAAAAACTCAATCAAGAATACGAGCATAGCTCGTTCGAAATAGAACCTATCGTCCCTTTTCAAAATCTTATTCTATAAAGTTCGAATTATAATATAAACCTAATAAATTTGAGGTAAAGAGGGAACGAGATTATCTCAGTCAATCAGTGCCACCAAACGTCGTCTATAATCATTTAAGTAAAGTAGCGCTACCATAGGCGTAGCGTGCTTCTAACTCTTTTTTTTTCGGGGGGGGGGGGCACGAATTGAATTCAGTTAGGGCCCTCCTCAGCGCATTGACTGCTGGACGGTCCTTAAAATATGAAATATTACGATTTTTTTAAATTGAATAACAATAGAATTGATGTTTGAGTAATATTCAAAAATTATACAATGAGAAAAATAAATATAATATAAATAAAAGGAGAAAAATATACCATCGAATTTTTGTTATGTATCCTATCATTGTTACAAACTATGTTAAGGCTAAAGACATAATCGGAATCTTCAGTTTCACAGTTTGAAAAAGCGGGGAAAAACCAACTTTCTTAAAAGTTTTCTACAATTTTCCGATTTTAACTGAACTTTTATTAACGTTTTAATTTATTTCAAGTTAAGTTGGGGAGGGCATGTCCCCCCCCCCCCGCGCCCTCCGACGCTACGCCTATGAACGCTACCTACCTGAAACTTTCTCCACACAAATGTGAGAGCAAGAAGGTCTGTCTGTATTACCAAGGAAACCGAGTGGCCGTCAGCGGAACATTAGAACACTTCAAAATGTGCAACGAGTCTGCTGATTGGAAAGAAGTTGCCTCCATTCCCCCAGAGATGACCAACAGAGGGATGCAAAACTCTAGAGCAGGGGTTCCCAACCTTTTTATAGTACCGTACCTGTACGTTCTAAACAATTTGATGACGTACCGGTAGACCAAAAATTTTGAAATGGGGAATAAAATGCAATGGAGAACATTTGTAATAAAGACAAGTAACTTGGAATATATTTTTATTGCTAAACATATACATAAAATATAATAATCACTTTAAAAAATATATAATTAGTGAGAAGGTTGGGCCTGTTTATTATTAACTAAGAAGTAATATGGAGCTCAATGTTTGTCAGTTTAAGGCGAAGATCCGATTCAATGTCCAGCAAAGCTCTATATTTGGTTTTCATCGCAGTCATTGCAGAAAATCTCTTTTCACATAAATATGTTGTCGAAAATGGCATTTAAAATTTTATTGCTTAGCAAGAAACTTCTTAGACACAATTATAATTCGCAAACACAGTTATAGACACAGTTATAATTCGCAGGCGAGTGCCAAATTTTTATGGGGTGGTCATAGATAACAAATTCAGGTATAGACGGCATCTTTTGATATTAGGTAAATCCCATTAAAGTATTACAACACAAACAATGGATAAGAAATTCCAAACTAAAATATTAAAACGTATGGATTATTAGTTATTATAGTCATTTCTGTTCTTTTTTTATAATACAGATTTTTAATAGATTTTTGTTTTAAATTGTAAAATCATTCGCGTACCGGTAGCTGCTTGTACGCGTACCGGTGCTGGTACGCGTACCCAAGGTTGGGAACCACTGCTCTAGAGAACGACTTCGACAGTACATCGCAAATAACGGGCCCCACCCGAGTAATGCTACTTTCAAAACCTGGTGGGGGAAAAAACTAGATTGGTAGTACTTTTCGGAAATATAAATCCTTTTTTTTTCTGTCAATTATTTCGTTTGTTTTATATTACCCATTAAAATGTGGGAATCCATTCTGCCGCACCCTGTATTTAAAACGTGAACGAATTATCAACGAATTCGGAGTCTCTGACCAAATTAATAAACCCAGGAAAAGAGATCAACGCATTAAATTGCGTCTCTAAAATACAACTTTTAACTGGTCAAAGTGTTAATGTTTTCAGAAACTAGTTAAAACAGCCCAATAAACGAAATATCCAAACTTCGTATGATTCTCGATTAAAGTGACTGTCTACGTTCGGAGTCAAGTTTTTTAAAAATAATTTTTTTAAAGGATTTTTTGGTCTTTTGTGGTAAAATAACACTTAAAAATTAAAAAAAGGAACAAAAAAAATTACCTGTAAATAGCATACTTTTTTATAAATTGGGCAATATGAAGTAATTTTTAATGAAATTTTGCTAAAATGCCTATCACTCTGCACAAAATTCTAATGCTACTATTTTAATTTCCTTCTCACACATGATACATATGACAGTTATCTTCAAAATGAACTACAATCTAAGAGAAATTTTAAAATGCAAAACTAACACACGCAATTTCATGTTCCAATATGAAAATTTTCCCCGATTCGTCATTCCTTTCCTTATAAAAACAGCCCCAAATAAAAAAAAAACTATTTATTATACACCAATTATTGTGCGTCATTTCATTAACGATAGCATCTAAATCATTTCTTGAAAATTTTATCAAATTATATACATTACTAGCATTATTGCCCGGCGTTGCCCGGGTAGATATATAGATATAAAATATTTCATGCATTCCATCAAAAAAATACCGGGCTACACCTCCGCTATTCATGTTCATGTGGCCAGACAGAATGCGCTTAGCGCGTTTCTTCTGAAATGATATACAAACAATAAGAAAGAAAGAAACTTTGAGCCTGCGGAACTTTGTCTGATTTTATTGAGAATTAATAACACCGTGTTGCGTGATTCGCACGTTTGGATTGAATAAGTTTGCTGTTTAATTATATTTGTAAGATACTGTTCAATTATATTTTTTAGATATTGTTCAATTAGATTTTTTAGATATTGTTCAATTAGATTTAATCAGATTTGTTTGATCCACTGTTTAATAAGAAATAAGTTTTATAATTTACATTTGCCTTTATTATTTATTTATCCCTTAAAAACTCACTTTTTTCCATTTCACCCAAGAGGTAAAGTGCAAGATGCGTTATCCCCTTTATTTAATCAAAGTAAGGCTTGATTCCCCATGAAGCATTTTTCCTTAATCTTGTATGTTTTGTAAGAAATGTTTTGAATCAGATGTATTACCTGTGAGTAATGTTCTCAAAGGCTCGGGTGGTTCTTGAATTGCAGGCAATTGTACTTTCCCGTGAAGCCTTTTTCCTTAAGCTTGTATGTTTTGTAAGAAATGTTTTGAATCAGATGTATTACCTGTGAGTAATGTTCTCAAAGGCTCGGATGGTTCTGGAATTGCAGGCAATTGTACTTTCCCATTACTGCAACACATAGCAGAGCCAGGAAAGTTGTGTTTATCTGGGGAGCCAGAGCCAAAGGTCATTCCCAACCCTCTTCCTCCCGCGCATTGGAATTTGACCCCCTCCGACATCCTCAAACCACCCCTCTTAGCGCAGCTGGTTGGGGTGTATCCACAGGGGGTACACGCACCTCTATCGGGCACAAAAAACATTAAAAAATTAATTTAAAAAAAACTAATTGAGCTCCAAATTTTGTTTTTCCTGATTTAAGTTTCTCAGGTCCAAAACATTAACTGTGCCGAATTTGGTGCCGGTGGGTGAAACAGTCTATGATTTTATAGCGGACAAACAAACAGACAAGCTCTTTTATATATACTAGGGGCTTCGCCCCTAGGCTCGCTACGCTCGCTCCTCTGGTGAATCAAGTGAATGAATGACTCAATAGTTGTTTACAGTTGAAGCTCCCCCCCCCTCCCGGCAAAATGGATGAAGCCCGTATGGGGGGAAAATCGGATCTTCTTTCATGTCCTTTTGCAAAGGAAGCGAATGAGAAGATTTTTTTGAAGTATTTCTTTAAAATTCAATTAAAAATCGAAATTTTAAGATAGAGACTTGAAATGAAGTTTATATGAATGAGAAAGCTTTCATCTTCCAGTTGATATAAATATTTTCTTTGTAACATAATAAGTCTGAGAGCATCGAATTTATATATCTCGAAACGCATAAATTTTTCCAAAAAGTGGGTTTTCAGTTTTAATAAAAATATCAGTCTGTTTTAAATTATTTTTAAACAAATGAGGTCTTGTTTAAAGGAGAAATGTCTGTAGTCTTAGATAGTAAAAAAAAATTCTACGATCCTTTTTTGGCGAGTTATCGTAATCTGAACATGAAAAAGTCAATATTTTCCCACAAAACATAAAATTTAAAAAAAACTTAAAGTCCGACAAATATGAGACATGTCTTACTTTCTTCCCCACATTGTTCTGCATCGATTGATATCGGTCTCGACCCCATACCCCCAGCGGTTTCGGAGGAGATAGCGTGACAAGCTTTTGACAGCGGCGGCGGCGGCTGCTGCAGCGGCAGTTACTTTCTTTTAGAATAGAGAGATAGATTATGTGAGATATCATGATAACCGTAGAGATTTGTGCTAAAAACATAATTCTGAGAAAAACGCATTTAAAGTTGTTTGCCACTTCAATTTTGCAGCAGATATTTTTTCAAATAGCTATAACTCTGCTTCTAATTGATGTAGAATGAAAATCAAAACAGCTTTGAAAAGAAAAAAGATTGAATTACACGATTCTTGCAAAATATGAAATTGACCAAAATAGTAAAAAAATCACACTTTCAACGTAGGCAGTCACCTCAAGGGGGCAGATAATAGTCCAAAATCAATTGAAAACAGTCCAAAAGTGATTTTTTTGTTTTTATATATCAATTGAAACCCAGATTTATTCTGAACAATTTGGAACCCCTCTTTTTGTGATACAACGATTACATCATAAAATACTAAAAGAATTGTGATTATCCAAACAGTCATTTTTATACAAAATTTTAACTTAAAATGCATTTTTCTCAAAATATGATTTTCTGACTTTGCGTGCATGATATTTCAAAAATTATTTGAGATAAAGGCTTGAAATTTTCTACACACGTTAATGTTAACCTTCTCCTTAAAATAACTTAAAGGTTTAGAGTTTTCTTATGTAATAAAAATGCTACAAAAGGTTTTATGAGAAAAAATTTTGTAAAAAATTTTTTTTAACTAATTTTTAATTATAAATATTTAAAATGAAGGAAATTAAAAGAATCTACGTCAATATATTAAGCCAAATGTTTTCTTTAAATTAAAATGTGTTTCATGTTAATAAATTAAAATTAACATAAGTTATTTTGCTCGCATTGATATATGGTAATTATGAAATTAGGAAAGCATGTTAATTAAGATTGCCTAATTAATTTAAATAATTTACATCAATATATTTTCGTTACAACAAGTTATGTTTGACCTAACAGTCCAAACATTTTCATTAAATTTGCTTCATTGGTTCATTTGTTAAAAATTATGAAAACTTTGTCAATTTATTAGCATTTTTTGCTAGTCCAAGATGTCTTTTAACATCTTGGATGTCAATGAAATCAGTTCCGGGAATCATTGCAAAAATGTGGTCTTAAACCTATAAATAGAGCTTCTAATTATTTATGTATTACTTCTGCGTGTTTAATCGAAGTCTTTTAGTCTTTTGTTCCAAACGCCTGGATAGCTGTGCTTAATCAGGTATCTGGTTATCTAATTAAGCACAGTGTTAACTAATTCATTAGCCATATATGTTAGGTTATGTTATTCTGGTTAACTAATTAATTAGGTATCTGGTAACGTGGCAGTGTCCTGATGAAAATTTGAAAGCTAGTTCGCTTTAATCAGGTATCTGGCTCTAAAAGTGGTGGTCTCCTTGTGAAAAATGAAAGCTAGCTGTGCTTAATTAGATATCTGGTGATTAAAGTTGCAGTCTCCTGATGAAAAAGAATAGTATCGAAAGATTTTTTCTGAATGAATTATCCTGAATACCAAAAGAAAACGTAGTAACGCAGGCCTTTTCTGAAATAAGAAGGAGGAACAACCCCCCCCCCCCCCCCCTATAGAAAAAATAAAAATAAAACTCAGAATGCAATTTCTTATCGTAGTTCAGAAAAGAGGTAGCTTTTTCGATAGAAATCGTATGCGTTAATGCGTTAGGAATCAATTCTAACTGGTGAGTAGCACACGCAGACAACAACAACAAAAAGTTGATCAATCACAAGTTGTCAAATGCTACAGAAAAAAATGCAGTTGAAATTTTAAAAAACAATAAGTTTTGAAACTGAAATTTCGGCAACGAGTTTGAAAATCAGTATCAGAACAAGGATTTTTTCGCCAAATAAATTGTTTAGACTCCCGATGTGTTTTAAACTATATTGGGCTTTCCATATACCGCGAGTAATTTATTATTTATCACATCAGAAGTGATTTTTCGCCAATTTGCCATGTTTTAGTTTTAGTTTTAGTTTTGTTTTAAAGATGGTCAATGGAAGTCATGTTTCCATCTAGCTTTTCGAAAAAATTACTATAAACGTAAAAATCACTAAATTATAGGTTAATCGGCCTAAAAATGTAATTTAAATATATAATAAAAATGTAAACAAACTATAAATCATAATTCAATAGCCTCTGGATCCATTTTAACGAAACCTGTTTGATTTCTACTAATTACGGGAGTATTGTGTTCTTACAAATATGGCGCAGTTATCTAAAAATTTCGCTGTATTTACAGGACAACTAAGTGTTCTAGTATTATTCTAGGCCTGCCGTAATTATTCTTAAGTTAGGAAAAATTCAAGATAGTTTCGACATTGCATCGAAAAAAAGAATTATTTTGAGGTGATTTCATTGAATTTTTCAGTGTGTTTGTTTCGATAATTCAGGAATCTCTGTTACTTATTTTTCCTTATCTTGAGAAGGAGTTTGTCTGAGGTCAATTTAAAGTATTTTTCACGGCACTTTTGCTTGATCTGTCTTCTTTTAAAAATACTGGAATCTTTTCACACCTGTAACCTTGCTTTAGAGCCAAGTTACGGTGCTTCTCTGAGAATATAATAATTTTGACGTAAATAAAGGATTGCTATTTCATCCAACAAATGGCAGCTATAAAATTTGATGCCAACCCATATTTCCACCCCCCACCCCCCCAAACTGAACAATAGCCATTTTTAATTATTTTATAGTATACTAAATACTATAAAATAATTAAAAATGGCTATTGTTCACCTCAGCTGCTATTTATTCATATTTCCATCACTTTTTGGAGGTTATTTCTCGCCAAATGTGGTAACCTTTGAAATTTTCATTTTGTTTGGAAGATGATCATTCACATTTTCATCACCAAAAATTAGTGCAAATTTAAAATTTCGCCAAATGGTTACTAATCGGTACTACAGCCCTAAAAAAGTCCATAATATATATATATACATATATATATATATATGTATGTATGATATATGTATGTATGTATGTATATATATATATGTATGTTCCAGCATAACTATGGATCACCTGGAGCAATTTCAACCAAACTTGACACACATATGACTTGCAATCTGGAAAAAAATACTGTGGGGGTAACATACCCCTAACACCCCTAGGGGTGAGGTGGAAAGGGGTAACATGTAAAAATAATCGAAAACGACTGATATTAGTGTCGAATCTAGTTTTCGGGGTCACTGGTATGAATAGTGACACTTCCGATGCCGTTTAAGTCCAAGTCCAACCCCATCGGCATGGGGGGGGAGGGGGGAGAAGGGGTGAAAAATAAAATGTCCAAAATGACCGAGATAAACCGAGATGTCCCAAATACCCGGGAAATACCGGGAAAACAACTAGCTCAATATTAATACATGGCCCGAAACCTATTTTATTCTGTATCTATTTATTTCAGGGGCGCCGTATCATTACAAACAAGGCACTACTGGGCACCATTTTTGCCTGGTTGAACTTTAGATAACGAAACTCAGAATTTTACAGTTAATATACAGTTAATATTCATACGTAAAAAGTTTCAAAATATAAATAAGACCGAGCGTAACATACTCCACGAATTCGCTCTGAATAATTAAAAAGTAATATATATAGCAAACCATTGAATAAACATATCTCGCCGGTTCATTTCAAAGTCTCTTTCTTTCCTTGAGGGGTTTAAATTTTATCCATAAATAAGTTAGTAACAGTCGTCTCAGAGTGAAATGCTTCGGACGAGCTATCAAAGTAGAGAGGTTCGACGTTTAAAGCTACCGGATTGAAAAAAAAGGGGGCGCTTAAGTAGGAAAAGCTTTTAAATATTTTCCGGCCGGTGGTCAAAAAATTTTCTTTCCTTCCGCCCAGTAATACGGTAGTGAAAATATTTGCTTTTATGGAATTATCTAAGATATTACGGCACTCAACGTTAAATGGAATGGAATGATGTAACTATATAGATTTTAAACAGAAATTTATCAGAGATAAGAGATGACACAGCTCTTCCTTTCTAAAAAGTTTGAAGCATTTCTTTTTCTGGAATTGCTTTGACCTTATATACCTACAACCGGACTTAACAACTAAGTATCATTCTATATTTTCTTAGGAATTTCTTCGAATATATTTTTTTGCTCTCCTAAAATTCATTATGGTAGAGTAGGTAGAGCATGTTAAATTAAGAAAGTTTTAATGACCTCAGGGATGGATATATATATATATATATATATATATATATATATATATATATATATATATACCGTATTTTTCGGACCTTAGACGCACGGCAAATTTATGGAACGATATTTAGAAAAGAATATTTTGTATTTTGTTCGGTATATAGAGATATTTTCAATTTCTAACTTATTAAAGATAAAAACTAAATAAAATATATATTTATATATAATAAATATATATAATATACTCGTATATAATAAATATACATAATAAAATATTCATTTTATTTTAATGTTACCTTCGGACCATCAGACTCCCCCCAGTGTAAGTAGATTTTCTTTGTAAAAAGGTACGTCTTACGTTCCGAAAAATACAGTATATATATATATATATAATACAAAACAAAAAACCTTTTTTAATTTCCAAATTCTTTTTATTTTCCTTTAAAATTGCTTGGGCGTAAGCAAACTAATTTCGATTTCGTTTTAAGAACAAAGGATTTGAGCGTAACGTAAAAGCAATAGTAGGTAATCAATATATCATCCCTTTATCCCCCAGTCTCGTGGGCGCCAAACCTTATATAACCAGCCAGGGTATCGAGCCCAGAAATCTCCTCTGCCCAATCAATGCAAAGTTCAAGGCTCATTTGACTACGACCTCATGAAGCTTTTAAAAGACCCACCAAGGTTTTGGCCGGGGATTTGTTGAATCGTCGTTGCCCCGATAACTTGTAACAATGTAAGAAATAAAATATTTGTTCTCGAAATTTGGAGTGATCTTATGTGTCCACGGCTGGAGGGGCCAGTGAGTTTTTTACAAAGATCTTCGAGATGCTGAAAGCGACAGCGAACTTCACCGGCCAACTACATCGTTATGCGCGGGAACTAACTTCGAACTAGACTTTCTGTGACGCATTGGCGGCCATCAACACCTTTCTCCCAAGCCGCCGTGCTGATACCACATATATATATATATATATATATATATATATATATATATATATATATATATATATATATATATATATATATATATATATATATATATATATATAAATACACACACACACACACACACACACACACATATATATATATATATATATATATATATGAAACTAATTTCATTCGTTTTCCTTCATTACCTTTTTCCTATCGCAACAAAACATTATCCCTCAATTTGACCTAAATACCAAATTAATCTATTAGTTTTCCCCTTAAGCAAGCCACGCGCCTACATCTTATATAATTTCGAATCTTGTAGAACTTTCGAACGATCACCCCATACGACGCGTTAAAGTCAGGTGCTAATTCTAACCAATTAAAGTTCAGCGCGCCTGTACTCAAGGACATAGAACTAGGGTTTTCGCGGGTCTTGGGTCTCTGCTCTCCGTCCTGGTAACATGTCGTAAATTTCGCTGTGGTTTTTATATATTTCATGTGCTGTTCCGGCAGCATTATGCTTGTTCTCAACTATGATAATCCTGTATCGAACCTAAACTGTATAAATAAGGAACGCTGCGTTTACTCGTCCCTGATGCTCCAACGCCAAGTTTATTTCATTTTCATTACACACACACACACACACACACACACACACACACACACACACACACACACACACACACATATATATATATATATATATATATATATATATATATATATATATATATATATATATAAGCTGTTCGGATGACACTTTCGCTGTAAAGAAAATTAATGCACGAATTTTTCTTTATGTCCATTATATGCTTTTTTACATTAAAATTTACCTTAAATAGAAACATATGTTACACACAAACAGCTCGAAGCCGAACTCTGAGCATAAAAGCTCATAAAAAAATTCACAAATAAAAAGAAATACCTGAAAAACCAATTGTTTCTTCAGAGTGCTCCCACCGCAAAAGCGTCAGACACGTCTTCGTTTTTGACTCCATGACGTGTCTTACAAAAAGTGCACGAATATTGTTCTCTAGTGTCTTATTTATACCTTGTAAGAGTCATATTCTCTGAATTCTTGAATTGAAAAAAAGATGTATGAAATCAATATGTCTTCTCTAGGCCGGAATACAGCACGGGCATAATTATTTTATCTCCTATTTAAACCTTCAGAAGGTTAAAAACATTAGAACTTAACTAGGTTGTCCATAGTCTTCAGTTGAGGCGTAAGGTCCCTTGGGCAGTTGCTTCATATTTAGAGGGTACGCCCTAAATATTTTCCAATGATGCTTCCTTCAGCTGTTCTTTCATTCAGTCACTGTGCGTACATTTACTGAGCCTTTATACCCACGTTGGATTAAATAAGTACTCGAGATTCAGAGATTCCAGATCTCCAGATTCCAGATTTCTACCCTTACTAACGTTTAACCATCTTTTCTGACCGCTCATATTTCCCATCTAATGACTGCAAATTTATGCAAGAAGTATACTTCAAAATTGTTTATAAACTTTATCAAACGATATAGGTACAACAATGCTGAAATTTGTGATTATCTTAGGAATCAAAATTTCTTTGTTGCTAAGGGCACACGAAGTAAATATTCATCTTCCAGGGAACGGGAAATTGTTGGTAGGTTGATGCAAAGAAATGGACGACTGGAAACTGAAATTAGGGAGTAAAACGGTTTGAAATCAGAAAATGAAATCTAACATCTTCCATTGTTAACCAAGAGTATTCGGATGCCAGAGATCATGTCAGATGACCATTTTGATCCGTTTTTGTTTTGATGTAACTTCTTTAAGGCGAATTTGTTTATATGTACTACGATATTTATTTTATCTTCACCTTGACCATGGGTGTCCACCCTTTTGGCTTGCTTGGGACGCATTTGGGAGAGAGGAATTGTCTTGAGCCGCATATAGAATATGTAAACATAGTCATCGCATATAACTGTGACTATAATTGCATATGACTGTCACTCGTATATGACTGTGTTACACATAAGTAACAAAACTTAGTTCGTTTATATTTACTTTAAAAAGTAAATATAAAAGAAGGCAGTTTTGTTACTTATATGTAACACAGTCTACTTATATGTATCACAGTCTTTATGTTACAGTAAACTGTAACATAAAGTCTGTGGTCAACATATACATAAAACCATCGCGTTATTTGCCATTGTTTTTGGAAATTAATTCAACAGTGTCTGGTTTGATGTAAGCGGTTACAATTCTCCGTGTTACAATTCTTAAGGTTCTCAATAGAAATTTTCGATCTAATTATGCTTTTCATGTTAATCTTTGAAAATAGTTGCTCAAAAATGTACTCAGTGCCAAAAAGTGGTTGCAGGAATCAAACGTGATTGTGAAGCTAGATATATTTGTCTCTGGGAACATCGGTTTTTTAAAATGTATGGTCTTGTGGTTCCGCATGCTGACCGCGGACCGCGTGTTAGACATTCTTGACATTGGCAGTCTCTGAATTTATCGCTGCATAGGCCTAAACGCCTTTGAGTCCCTCCAAGAACCCAAACCTAACCAAAAATCAGTGGGCCCCCCAAATCATTTTATACATTTTGAAATCATGTGTCCTTGCGACTTGCAGTCTTTAAAGACACTTGAAATTTTAAATAAAATGTTTAAAGTGAATTTTTGTCTGTTTCTTAGATACCCCCACAAACAACTTTTGTTTCTTTGACTATCCATTTCCTTTCAGAGGCCAGCGGGAAGTCCTGCCTGCTGATCCTCCTCTCCCTTCTCCTGGTGTGCGCCGTGGCACCGTACGAGGACTCCTCCTCCATCGAGGACATCTCCTCCTCTCTGTCCTCCCTGCAGGACATGTCCAAGCGAAGCGGCAGCAATCCTCTCCTCCGTCTGCTCAGCTCCAACAGCATGCCGGAGGACAAGAGAGCTCTCAGCCTGTTTGCGCACTGGAAACCCCAGTACGGCTTCAAGCCCGACGTTGGAAACTTCCCGGCCATCAACACCAGGTCCAACATCGACACAAGGGGTGGATCCCACGCGAGACCCCTCGGACAACCCCTCCGATGGGGTTAGGCCGCCACAAATGCACCACCGGTTTCGTTTCTGTTGTTTTCTTTCCTTTCGGTACGGTTTGGTTTCTCTGAAAGATTGCTGCAAGATTACTTGTAGTTCACGAATGCTCGTTTTTTTCTCTCAGCCGTATGGGTGAGAATAGTCAGCACAATTTAGGCGAGGACTAGAAATTTCACCCACGATGTAGAATTAAAGCTAAGCTTTCCTTATAAAGACACTGTTAATATCAAATTTCAGTTAAATTTTACTTTATCTCAAGTACCTGGTAATTTAGATTTACTTTACCTCGCTTAACTTACTAATAAAAAAATGTAAGGTAAAGTAAAATTACACAAAAGTACTTTAGTGTAAGTTTAAGTGTAATTTTAGGTATAATTTAGGTAAATGTAACATAAAAATGTAAGGTAAAGTAAAATTACTGAAGGCAGTTTTACATAAATGTAAGACTAAATGTAATTATAGGTAAAAAAAGGGTTTAAAATATAAACGTTAAAGTAAATACGTTATTTAGGTGAAATTTCAGCTAAATTTTTCTTCATCTCAACTGCCTGGTAATATAGATTTACTTTTCCTTGCCTACTTTACTTACAAAAACTGTTAAAGTAAAATGACACCAAAAGAACTGTTACTTTAGTGTAAGATTGAATGTAATTATAGGTAAAATTAAGGAAAATTGAATGTTAAAATGTAAGGTAAAGTAAAATTACTAAAGGTAGTTTTACATTGATGTAAGACTAAATGTAATTTAAGGCAAAATCAAAGTTAAAATATTAGATAAGAGTAATAATAAAATTTAAAGTAAAGTAAAATTTACCTATGGTAATTATAACTTTAAAAGAAAATTGACCCTATAAGTAAAATTATCTCTATAAGTGTTATTATATATATAAGTAAAATAAAGGTGAAGTTTAAAGTAAATGTAATATTAAAATGTAACGTAAAGCAAAATTACGAAAGGTATTTTTACCCTGCCTCACATTAAAACCTAATAGCTGAATTTAAACCTTATAACTGAATCATAACATAAATAATAGATGAAGAATTTTCCCCTTCCTTTGAAATGACATAGAGCAGAAAACTGAATAATCGAACTTAATTGTAAGTAATCTAAATACAGAGATGCAGAAATTGAAAAAAAAAATTGTTCTAAGGTAGTTAATTTTGTAAATAATATTAAAAATAAATAAATTAATAAATAATTATGCCTCCGATAGCCAGGCTATAAGATGAAAAATGTTCGTTTATTTATTTCTAATTTCAAATTACCTTATGAAATTAGTCATATATACTTGGAGCAATACACTATTAAAATTTCAAGCACAGATCTCCTAAAAATTTGAAATAACGAAAGCTTAAAGCCGGGCAATGGCCGATTGGCATTCGGTCCAGAGACTGGGGGTTCGAGTCCCACTGTTAGCAGGAAATTTTGTAACCTTTCAGAATCAGCTTTAAACTGTAGGTTCTATTTAATTAACCTTAAGTGACAAAGACTAACGGTAGTGCTCTAAACCATCCAAAAACTACAAGTGTTTCTGACTTCAGAGATGAACATTTCAGTTAGGTTATTTTTACCTTAATTTTACCCCTTATAACCTGTTGAAACTGAATCAATCAATATTCTCAGTTAAAAAAAGAATCTCTCCGCCTGAAATAAGATAAATCAGGCTTTATACCTGCGAAACCCAATGTTTACGACCGTGTAATTAACAGATGCTTCATATCGGAACTAACGCAGTGTTACGATTTAAAATTAGCGGGTATGAGTTGATCTGGAGGCATAACGGATTGCAGTTAATGAGAGCATAATCCTACGGAAACAGAAAATTTACGTCATTGCACGGAATTATTCAATCCTTGAAAAGGTTGCTAAAATAGGCTTTTGATGTATTAATAGCAATGCAGAAGGATCTGTGTCTAGGTGGCTTGTTGCATTGAAAAAAGTATTTATTAATGACAAACAGATTTTTGTTCATGTCCCCCATTCGAATTGGCTTTGCCATTGTCTATTTTACGTTACGTACCTATGTTCGGAGCATTTTTTTTCAAAATTATATGGTACTGATAAAATACATATTTTTAGTTCAAATTTGATATAAAATCGTGAAAATAAATATAATTTTGGTAAAAATTTCGTAACATTTTATAATAGAGAGAATTTTTAATAATTGAGTAAAATTGAGTGCTTACGCTTGAGGCAATACACTCAATTCAACTCAATATATTTTAATTTCCTTTATAATATATAATACTGTGACATTTACTTGTGTTCTGAAGTAAAATTTTTACAACATTTCCAAAAATCCCTGAAATTTACCAAAAAAGGAAAAAAAAACACTGTTTTTATAAATTTTCTTTTTATAAGTGTAGGTACCTGTAGAATAATTAAACTAACATATATAGCTTAGCTTTTAAGACAAAACATAATTAGTAATATGTCACTATTGCGAAATTTCGTTGAAGTATATTGAAAACATTTTAAATGGTTAGCTTTCTCGTTCACAAAAGTCACTGAAAAATTAGTTTTCTAGCATTTGGAGATGCTACTTCCGGTCTTTTAATATCGCTTTCGGTTTATTAAATTGGCCATAAATTCTCATCCAATGATCGGACGAATAAAAGTAAAGCAGGTTTAGAATAATAAAACATTGGCCTTTAAAATTGAGCAATACAAAAATTTCCAAATTTTGCACCAAAAACAGCCATTTCAACGTAAGTATATACCTTAACTGAGTTTTCGATGAAAATATAATTGTAAACATTTAAAATGTTAGGGCATGTTTCAGATCTATACACTTTAATTTAGCTGCATGCTGTATTTTTCTGGCCAGAAGTTACAGTTCTGAAATTTTCTGGAATTATTATTCCGAAATACTTGCATGAACGCATTTAATCCATACAAACGTCTGGTAACATATGAATGTATACATGTGGTCTGGTGTACTTGGCAGATGTAAAAAAAAGAATCTGTCCTATAATAATTGAAAATGTAATTATATACCAGAGATTTATAGGAAAGATCAGTTAGAGATTCATGATATTCAAAGACTGTATTAGAGAGAAACAAATCGCTAGTAGTACGAAGATTTATTAGTGATAACTACAGCATACATCCAAATATGATTGGTATTTTTTCTTAATTTTTTATTAAAGATAAATTTTACTAAGAATTTATAATTTTGATTGTAATATTGTTTAAAGCGTCGAAGTATTGTGTGGGAAATCAGTTTTATTATTTTTTATTTTAAATTAAATGTTTTCAGTGATCTAGTGTTTTCTTGGATATTTCAGATTGATAACATTTTCAGATCAAAGAATTTAAATTTTTTTAAGCAATTTTAGATTTCTGTTGCAAAATTGTTTCATATGTTGGAATGCTGCATGCGTGAGATTATCGAATGGTTTTTATTTTCAATTATTTCTACACTTGTCAAAGTGTTTCCTTAAATTTTAGAAACTATTTGTCATATAGAATACAATTTTCTGGCAAATGATTATCATTTTCTTTTCCAAAAGATTTTAGCTTTTTATGGCGAAATTCTTTGATACTTCGAAAGGCTATGTGCGCCACATTATCGAATTATTGAGTTTCATTCCTGGTATAATTCTAGCGCTTTCTTAGATATTTTCTTTACATTGAAAACAAGTTTAAAAACAGTTATGCAAAGAACAGAACAGTTTGCTATAGGTAAATGTATAGGTAACTATAGGTAAAAATTATAGGTAACTATAGGTAACTATAGGTAAAAACTATAGGTAACTATATGTAAAAACTATAGGTAAAAATTATAGGTAACTATAGGTAAAAACTATAGGTAACTATATGTAAAAACTATAGGTAACTATAGGTAAAAACTATAGGTAACTATAGGTTAAAAACTATAGGTAACTATAGGTTAAAAACTATAGGTAACTATAGGTTAAAAACTATAGGTAACTATAGGTTAAAAACTATAGGTAACTATAGGTAAAAACTATAGGTAAACGTTAGAGATACAAAGTGATGTATATAGATGAGGCCTGCACAACATACGGCCCACAGGCCACACACATGCCACCAGCACTCAGTTTGTGGCCCGCGACGCCATTTGTGAAGACGCATAATATTATAAATTTTAAAAATATGGAATATTAGTTTCATATTTATAATATCACTAAAGGAATATATACGCAATGAATATTAATATTTATTCAATTTTTAAAATAATCAATAATTTGTTTTTGGTTAGATAAAATATTTTTCGCTTTCCCATGTATACAATTTTCTTGCGGCCCGCAGCAAATTTCAATAAAGTAATATGGCCGTCATCGCATTTCGAGTTGTGCAGGGCTTATATATATATGTGTGTGTAGTTGTGTTTAAATATATATATATATATATATATATATATATATATATATATATATATATATATATATATATATATATATACATAAATGTATATATATATATATATATATACATACATATATGCATATATATAAATGTATGTGTATATATATATATATATGAATGTATGTGCGTACGTACATACGCATATTTAGATTAAAAAATAAATAAATGCTGATAATTTTCATAGAATCTTTAACTAAATTTGGATGGCTCTGGCTTGAAGTTCTATCATGTAAAATCGTATAAATGAATGCAAAAGTTTTAAAAACAGGTATATACTAACTAAATGACAAAAATGCTTGTGATAAACTTTTGATTTATCAATTTGAATTAAAAAGTACCTCATTTATCTTTCTCCTAAAATTAATTGCAATAATGCCGATAATCCAGAAGACACTGTTTTCACAACTGTAATTTCTTCCTAATCCTAAGCATCTTATAGTAACAAAGAAAACATTGTTTCCTATAAAATAAAAGAAAGATTTATAGACGTGAATATATTATAGAAGAATATTAAAGCATGAGACAATAATATAATGGCAACGAAGAATATAATGGCAATGAGACATTTAACTTTTCCATCTTGGATTCCCTTAGACCTTTGAGGTGGCCTGTGGGACTCGAACCCGGGACAAAGTATATATTCAGAGGGGACTAATACGGAGTCGAGACTCCCTTGTAATAGCTGCATTCTGTGCCAGCTAAACGAAGATTAATAAGTGCTCTGTCCAACATCTCAGTTTCAGATTTATTTGAAGGATGCCAGTTGCAGAACAGCTGGCATTTTTTAAAAATATAACAAAATAAGTATACGCCGATTCTAGCCAATACTCACGGTTTGAATCTAGAGTCTTATCCCATTAGAGAAAACTTGGTGATAACTTTTAGGACTAATGAACAGATTTGCAAACTGATAAATAAGTAAACTTCCCAATTTGAACCTAGAGCCTTATCGCATTACAGAAAATGCTATGATAACTTTAAGTGATAATAAAGATATTTTCAAACTGATAAATAAATAAACTTGCAATTTGAAACTGGAGTCTTATCCTGTTATAGAAATAAACTTGGTGACAAGTTTTAGTATGAATAAACAGATTTGCAAACTGATAGACAAATAAACTTCACAATTGTCAACTAGAGTCTTATCCCGTTACAGAAATAAACTTGGCGCAAAGTTTTTGTATTAATAAACAGATTTGAAAACTGATAGACAAATAAACTTCCTAATTTGAAAGTAGAACCTTATCCTGTTAGAGAAATAAACTTGGCACAAAGTTTTTGTATTAATAAACAGATTTGCAAACTGATAAGCAAATAAACTTCACAATTGGAAACTAGAGTCTTATCCCGTTACAGAAATAAACTTGGTGAAAAGTTTTAGTATTAATAAACAGATTTGAAAACCGATAAACAAATAAACTTCATAATTGGAAACTAGAGCCTTATCGTGTTATAGAAATAAACTTGGTGACAAATTTCAGTATGAATAAACAGATTTGCAAACTCATAAATAAATAAACTGCACATAAATAATCAATGAAAAAAAGTCCCTGAAGAGTTTGTGTTAAAATAGTTCAAAACCTGCAATCTAATTAATCAAACAAGAGCTAAAAATCCACCTGAAAATGTGGGAGAAATAAAGTCATTATTTCTTAAAACAACTTTCGTTTAAAATTATATGCTACAGATTGTTTCGAACGAAACCCCCCAAAGCGATAAAAAATGTTGCATGGATTTCATTTTATTGACTGCCGCAGATATTAAACAGAACTGAAAGGATTCTATCCTCTTAAAACATCAAATAGAAGAAAAAAAAGGGAGTGGAATAAAATAATACTAGATTGATAAAATTTTAAGATTTTAGTGATACTGGAAAGGTTTTGTCAAGAAAGAAAAAAAATGATTTTTAGATGGAAAAACAAGAATTTATTTATTTATTTATTCATTTATTTTATTTTAACTATACACAAATATAGGAACATACGTCATATTTTCTGTTTAGATGTATTTGAGATCATAAGTTACTGTTATTACAGACTAATTTGGCTTGACTAATTATTTATATTTTGCTTAAGCAAGCTCTCCTATTTACACTGTAAAGCACTTTTTCATTTCATAGAAATTCATAGAATAATGAAAATTTGTATAGCAAAAGTCATTGTAATGTGCTGGATATAAATATTTCTATTAATGTTATGCAAAGTAAATGAAAATGTTCTAATCATTTTACAAAGTACCACAAGTTTAAATATTTAAACTTCTAAACAAATTTATACATTTAAACTTATGTTAATTTTAATGCTAACTAACATTAAAGTTAACGTATATTAGTGTTAAGGCTGCTGTGTACTAACCCTATTGGATTCGCTCACCTCAGTGTTAACCTATGGAGAAAATGTGTCTACTATTGACAGCTCCATAAACGCTGATAGTCCAATAAAAATGGTATTTTCAGATATCCTGAACTTTTCTGCACCTTGCAGCAAGATTCATTTTATAAACTGCGTTCATCAAAGGGATTTAGGAGCGTTTAAAACACACTATACCAGATTTTCCCCCGAATAATTCAAATTAAAAAATATTATTTGCACTTTAAAAAAATAAAAAATGCCCCTAGGTGTCAAATTTTATTCTCTGATATGGAGTGCAAATTAAAAAGAAAAATCTCTCCAGGTCGGCAATCCTTGGACAGATTTTCCCCATAGGTTAACACTGAGGTGAGTGAATCCAATAGGGTTAGTACACAGCCTTAATGTTAAAATGTTGAACTTTTCATTTATATCTTATTATCTTTGAACAAAAGTATTTTATATCAAAACCATACTAAGAGAATAAAGACTATGCAAATGAAAAAAAATTCATTTAGCGAAATTTATCAAGAGTTATTCATCCATCTAAAACATCAACAGTTAAAAAAATCTGAAGTATTCTTTGAAGAAGGAAACGAAAATATTTGTTAAGTTTATACTATCCTTTAAATTTTCACGCCACTTTTGCAGCAATCTTTCAGACCGATGTGATATTGATTCTGTATCATTATTCATCCAATAAGAATTTTTCGCTTGATTTTTGGAACATCATGTATAATCCCTGGAAATGTGGAACATTAAAAACGTGATTTAAGACTTTGTTCTCAAATTTTGCTGTGAATAGAAAAATTTTACAAGACGAACTCTCTGTAAAGCATTGCCTACGATTATGTTTAAGTGCAGTAAGTGTCTCCCTAGAGGAATATTTATCTAGCCTTCATCTGTTGTAGTGCCAATAAGATATCTGTCGAATAAATTATTCCACTTATTAGCTTCAATCTTGAATTTTTGTTATGTAATAAATTTATTCATTACTATCTCCGAGTATTGTTCATTGTAATTACTATCTCTTTCACAGTCATCGCTATTCAGATTTTGATTCCTTACTCATATTTATTGAAGGGCTTCAGTTCAGCAAATTTGACCGCAAGTGGATTAACACCGAGCTAATATCTTCCTAATTTATATCCTGTTAAGCCGTTTCAATGCAGACCACCAGGTGACGCGTGCAGATTCTATTCACCGTTTCTCAGTTCTGACGCATGTTGTCATGTAGAGCAGATATAGGATATTACAGGTTCGCACTGAGATATATCTTAAGGCCTAATTTAATAGATAGAAAGAGGGTGATCCACTAATGGGGGTGCCCCCTATTCACCCCTGTGCATTTTCTTTCTAATCTTTCATTATATCTTTCGTATATACAAAAAATAAATAGATAGAAAATAGATCCGCCAATGAGGGTCTCACCACTTGTTGATTTTCTTTCTAATCTTTCATAATTTCTTTCATACGTACAAAAAATAAACAGATAGAAAAAAGATTCGCCAAACAAGGTGCTTGCCCCCTATTAGCCCACTGTTCATTTTCTTACTAATGTTTCGTTATTTCTTTCATGTGTACAAAATAAATAGGTAGAAAAAAGATCAGCCAACGGGGACCCGCCCCCTATTAATTTTCCTCCTAATATTTCGTTATTTCTTTCATACGTACAAAAAAATAGACAGAAAAAAAATTCGCCAAACTAGTGGCTCGCCCCCTATTTATTTTCCTCCTGATATTTCATTATTTCTTTCACACGTACAAAAAAATAAATTGACAGAAGAAATATTCGCCAAACTAGTGGCTTGCCCCCTGTTCATTTTCCTCCTAATATTTCATTATTTCTTTCACATGTACAAAAAAATAAATTGACAGAAAAAAATTCGCCAAACTACTGGCTCGCCCACTGTTCATTTTCCTCCTAATATTTCGTTATTTTTTTCATACGTACAAAAAAATAAATTGACAGAAAAAAGATTCGCCAGACTAGTAGCTCGCCCCCTGTTTATTTTCCTCCTGATATTTCATTATTTCGTTCACACGTACAAAAAAATAAATTGACAAAAAAAGATTCGCCAAATTAGTAGATCGTCCCCTGTTCATTTCCCACCTAGTATTTCAGTATTTCTTCCACGCGTACAAAAAAATATATTAATAGAAAAAATATTCGCCAAACTAGTGGCTTGCCACCTGTTCATTTTGCTCCTAATATTTCATTATTTCTTTCATACGTACAAAAAAAAAAAAAAATTGACAGAAAAAATATTCGCCAAACTAGTGGCTCGCAACCTGTTCATTTCCCTCCTAATATTTCATTAAAAATGGTATTTTTAGATAGCCTGAACTTTTCTGCACCTCACAACAGAATTCTTGTTATAAATTTCGTCGACCAAAGGAATTTATGAGCTTTTAAAAACACACTAGACCAGATATTTCTCCCGAATAATTTAAATTTAAAAAAATTGTTAGCATATTTTTTAAAAGCGAAAAATCCCCCAATGTGTAAAATTTCTTTCTCTGTTGCGGAATGCAATTTTAAAAAAACCTTTCAATGCAATCTTGATCTTGAATTGTGAACACATTTTCTCCATAGGATAAGATTGATGTGAGCGAATCCAATAGGGTTAGTACACATCATTCTTATTGAAAACGTCTGTAGCTTCAGCATAAAAATTAATTCTCTCAACCCTTTTATACTTGCAACCCATTTATCAATTTCCAGGGTAAAATATTCCAAGAGTTTCCTTCTTTTCCCTTAATTGACAATTAAGAAAAGTTTAAAAAAATTGTATCGGAAAAGAACAAAATCGAGTGAATAATCGATTATTCCCTTAGCATTAATAACCTTAATCAAAAAATTATGTCCGGTAATTTAATTTTTGTTCGGTGGTAAATTCAATTCTTTTTGGGGCTTTCGTCAGTAGCGTGCCAAACTAAATCACTTCATAACAACTTTCATGTATTATTAAAAGCAACTTTCGATTATTTCATTAATTGAGTGAGATAAAATCAACTAATTAGATCAACATAAAGTGACTAATTTGATTAATTAAGCCTAAAATTTCAAAGAATAGCTCATTAATATTTACGACAAAGCACAGTTTTTTATGTATTATAAAACGCTTTTAAATTAAATTTTTAGGTCAAGTGGTTTAAATTCGCAAAACAAATTCCCTCACGAAAAAAGGTTAGATGAATACTCTCTAAATTATTTTAAAACGAAGAATACATTTGTAAAAGGAAAGTTTTTTTTTAATTTCCTTTGGTTTATGCAGCATAATGCAATTGTTCCACTTTTAAATCGAAACTCTTAAATTCTGGGTGTGAATTTTCTTCAAAATAAAACAAATTGATATTTACTAGGGAGTGAAATCTTTTACTTTTTATAAAATATACTAGCTCAATACGCGTGCTTTGCGACGGAATACATTACTACCACCAATTACGTAATTTGGGAAATTAAATTTAAATTAACTCTAGCAGCAAAGTGCTTCATTCCTCAAAGGGGTGCACTGCATAATCTAACGTGCTGTATCTGACATTAAATTTGGGTTATCTTTTTTTTTCTTTATTTATTTTATTTTTGAGGGGTGGGGGTTATTAAAGCCCCTATTTTAACACCCTTAAAAATTTAATTCTTTAAAAATTAGCTTTCTTAGTGAACCCCTGTGGCTTAAAAAACACCACTATTCAAAATTTTTGCCTAATATGCCTTATGGTCCCACAGAGGCCTTATGGTTAAATCCGTTTTCATCGTCTTAGAATTCGAATTTTCAAAACATATTTCTTATTGATCACCCAAGGTATAAGAGGAACCACCATACAAAATTTCAGTTTCTTATGACTAAGGCCGTCTGCACACGGAGCAACTCAAAACAAACTGATAGCTGACTCCAATCACAAACCAGTCCGTGATGAGTCGTAACCTATGTAATTGAATGGAGCCACGCACACGGCGCAACTGGTTACAAACCCGTCGGACGGGTTTGTAACCAGTTGCGCCGTGTAAGTTTTCAAAGGCAGCTATACAAAGCCTCTAAAGTGCCATTAAGAGAGTAGATGCTGAGATATTTTAGTATGTTCACTTCTATAATTAATGACAGAAGGCAAAGACTTAAGAACCATAATGTGGAGACTACTACAATGTTAGCTTTTAACTAAGAATTTTGATACTTACCTAACCAAGTAAGTAAAATTGTAATTTTTTTAATATATGCGAAATTTTTAAATTTATATACCGGTTGTCCGAAAAGTATGGCTACACTTTCAAAAATGAATTAAGAATAAACAAAGATTTTCACTTGTGGTTTTTTATGTTCCATAAAGAAAAGATTTAAGTTTCTGTTTAATGAAATGTAAACTAGATGGCGCTACATCCACGTTTTGAAACATTCTGCATGCCGTACTGGAGGAAGCAAGAGCCCTAAAGTAAGCGTGTGGTGTGGTTTACTGAACGGTCGAATTATTGGGCCTTTTTTTCTTTTCCGAAGAAACTGTCCGCTCTGACAATTACCTTGATATGCTTGAAATTTTCCCATTTCTTCAAGTAGAGGACTTGCAACCCAATTTCATTTTCCAGCAGGATGGGGCACCACCACACTGGAGTTTGGAAGTGCGAAAGGTTTTAGAGGAAAAGTTCCCCGGGTGATGGATGGGAAGAGGAAGTCCAATACCGTGGCCACCTAGATCTCCAGACATAACACCATTGGACTTCTTCTTATGAGGATACGAGAAAAACATTTTTTACCAATTTCCAATTTGTAACACTGATGAACTGAAAAGTAGAATTACAGCGGTCATTCAGAGTGTTGATCCTGCAATGCTTCATAGAACGTGGCGAGAAATCTCGTATAGACTAGAGGTGTTGCGCGCGACTAATGGTGCGCACATTGGAATCGTGGTATAAAGAAATCGTGAAACAAAGCATTGCAAAAAAAACTTTGATATTTTCTTTATGGATCATAAAAAACCGCAAGCGAAAATCTTTGTTTGTTTATTTTTAATTCATTTTTAAAAGTGTAGCCATACTTTTCGAACACTCATTCTTTTTGCGAATAAATGCGAAATTTTATATATTGTATTTTTTTTCGAAATTTCAGTATTTTTTATGCGAAATTTACGTATCCCTAATTATCAGCATTTATGTAGCTGTCAATAGCAGACACTTTTCCTCCATAGGTTAACATTGAGGTGAGCAAATACAATAGGGTTAGTACATAGCAGTCTTAACTGTTGAATAACGATGTAATAGTGGTAGAACCATTAAAATTTTCTGCAGGGGGGTTAGCGACCTAGACACGACTTTTTAATCAAAATTGAAAAATTAAAAATCAGGGTTATGTTTTATTTTAATTGATTGTTTGATTAAAATAAAATATATCCGTAGTTAAAAATATCTCAATCGTGACAAAAATATTTAAAAACCTGACTTTTAAGGGGATAGTACATCTTGCACTTGCGAAATGTTTCCATAATTTTTCACAAATTAACAAATAAAGCAAATTCAATGAAAATTTCTGGATCAAACATAAGTTGTTGCAACAAAAATATGATATTGATGTAAATTATTTAAATTGATCAGGAAGTCTTAATTAAGTAACATGTTGTTTGATTATTTTCATAATTACCACGTATCAACGCGCGCATGATAACTGATGTTAATTTAAATGTATTAACATTAAATACACTTTAACTGGTTTAAAGAAAACATTTGGCTTAATATATTGACGAAGAATCTTTTATTTACCTTCATTTTCATTATTTATAATTAACAATTAATTATTGAAATATTTCTCATAAAACCTTTTGTAAAATTTTTATCACATAAGATAACTCTAAATTTTTAGGTCATTTTATGAAATAAGTTAACATTAACGTGTGTAGAAAATTTCAAGCTTTTATCTGCAATAGGTTCTGAAATATCCTGCACGCAAAGTCAGAAAATCATATTATGAGAAAAATGCCTTTAAAGTTAAAATTTTGTATAAAAATAACTGTTTGGATGTTCACAATTATTTTAATATCTTAAGATGTAATTGTCGTATCACAAAAAGAGGGGTTCCATATTGTTCAGAATAAATCCGTGTTTCAATTAATAAAAATAGCAAAAAATCGATTTTTGACCATTTTCAAGGTGTACTGTTCCCTTAATGCTTTAACTCTATCGCTTCTAAAAATTGTTATATATTCATATAAAAACTGAAACAAACAAACAAAGATAAATTCACTCTATAAAGTGTGCGGAAAAGTTTTAAGCATTTTCTCCAGGAATTCGTTCAGAAATAAAAGGAAAAAAAAACCCAAACATACAGTGTGTCCAGCGAAGGAGTCCCTGGTTTCAAAATTAAAAATCTCGAAAACAGAGATCTGTAGAAGAAGGCAACAAACGGTATGTTTATCGTGAAAGCTGTAAGAATTTTATACACTAATTTTCGAAATAGTTACAAAAGCTGCTAACAGATGACACTGTTAGCCAAATTTTATTGGCGCAGGCATGCATTGGCCTCCATATTTGCCGGACCTGAGTACCTGTGACTATTTTTTGGTGGGGCATATTAAAATATACTGTCTACAGGAACCATCCGACCACGCTGTACGAGCTTCAATCGGCGATCTGTGTGGCAGGTCGATTTCTGTTGAGACACTACAGAGTGTGATGGCAAATTTTATTGTTTGTTTGCGCCACTTCCGTATAGCGAATGGTGGACATTTTGAAAAGGTTGCGAATAAGTAATTGCAAAGACTGCTTGCAAAGACTACGAGTTTATTTATGCATGATGATACGAATTGTAGAGCGCCATCTGGTGGCAGCTCTTGTAATTATTTCGAAAATTAGTGTATAAAATTCTTACAGCTTTCACGATAAACATACCGCTTGTTGCATTCTTCTACACATCTTTGTTTTGGAGATTTTTAATTTTGAAATCAGGAACTCCCTCGCTGCACACATTGTAAATATTTCTAATAAAAATTTTCAACATCTTAAATTGAGAATGATGAATCTAATGTAAATCTTCAAAGAACATTAGTTAGAACTGTGTGTCCGCGTGGTTGGACATTGCTTGCTGATTTAGAACAGTCACTATAAACTTTCACATGGGATTTCAGCTCAAAAGTTAGTTTACGGGACTCTAGGTTTTCTTTGGTAAATCACAAACAGTGGAACTGAACTAGAAAATGGTAGAAAATGTAACAAGAATGCGTCGAAAGGGAAAAAGAAACTTTGAAATTATCACAGTAAAATTTTTCCCGCAATGCTGTGTTCTCTGGTCATTTGTCAATTTTCCTTCAAAGGCTGGTTGCGTACGCCCCCCCCCCACACACAAAAATTAGTGGTCATGCACCTAGTGTATGCGAACTATAGTTCAAGGATCCCTAACTGTGAGTAAGTAGATGCAAGATTAAAAAAAAGTTACATCGGTGATCTTAAAGCCTTGTTCACATTGCTTCCGGAGCGGAGGGGAGAGTCAACGGTAAAAATTTTAACCAATCACAGAGCTCAATGCAATTACCACGTGATACGTCTAACCAATCACAGGTCATGTCAGCAATCTCGGCGTCAACGGAAGAACGCAACGCAATGCAGTGCTCTGGATGCAGTGTGAACAAGGCCTTACTGGTTATTCTTCGACTGCAGATCATGTACAAATTTCCACATATCCACCGTGCACAAAAGTAATGGATCTTATTATTGCCCTTCAGAAGTTTAATGCACTCATAAATTATCTGTAACACAAAAAGGACTATCATGTCAGAATGCATTCATTCGCGTAAATAAAGTCGACCAATTTCATGTAAATGATGTTTATTGTAATCACTGAATATGATAAAAGAAACGAATCTCGAAAGCTTAATTCCCTGTTAATTGCAAAAATTATTTGTTATAAATAATTGCTAACTTCTAAAATAACAAATCAGACCGGGCAAACATTGAATCCGCATTGAAGTTTTACGACTGGCATAACAATTCTGAGATTTGTCAGAGTCATGAGTACATTACAACACCGATGCTGAGGACAGACTCACATTCACACAGGGGAACTAGTATAGGGAATATCATCAGGATCACGGAGTTCCTCCACATCAATATTGCTGTTACCCAGCCACGTGGCTTCTCTACAAAATATGCCTACGCCGTAAGACCCCGGCAAGCATTTACAGAACCCAGACCTTTTCAAACTGGATCTGACGCAAAAAGCACTTCCGGAACACTCAAAGTCGCTGTAGCAATAAGATATAAGTTTTGCAATCCTTTCCTCGGCGCTGATTTGTCGCGGTTGGGGTATTCTATCTATGTTGACCACGACATCAGACTGATCGCTTTTTTCTGGTAGTATGCCCTTTCCGGTTTCGATATTCACATCGACGTACTGTGGTCTACCTTGGATTTTATTATCCAGTAACTGCGGAACAGAGCCTTGATTGATCCTAGAAGGTAATGGGCCTCTGTTTTGGATGTCGCTTGGAAGCAGGCGGTTCTGATTTTTTGGATGATTTCCACTTAGTGGTTGGTTACTGGCATACACATTCTGCTTTCCTAGAAGATTGTTTACTGGTAATTCTTGGTTCCCAAGATATTGATTCCTGTTTTCTGAAAGATTGTCTTCTGGCAATATTAGGTTATTGGTATATGGTCTCAATTTCTCGGGCACTTTGTCTTCTGGTAGCAACTGATCTATTAAGGTCTCGTCAGCCTTGGTGTTATCAGATTGAGGTTGTAATTCTCCATTATTTGGTTTAGATGGGTACTGGACTACGTCAAGAGTCTGTTTAACTTCCTGTGGTTGAGCATTGATTGAAATATCGACCTGCTTCGCAGAATCTTCGTCGTTGTCGACGCTGTCGCTAAATTCCTCAAATCTGCCACCTGAAGCCTGTTCGAGATTTCCATTACTCTGCGCACGTGGCCTAGCTCTCTCGGCATTGTACTCGTAAGAACGGGGAGCTGGCACGTCGGTTGTAAAGTAAAGCAACTGTTTATCTGTACTCGTGGTTTCCAGCAGGGCTCTTTCGATTTCTATGTCCAGATCTTCGTCCCGTTTGCTTCTTGTCAACACGCGAGAGGCTAGCATCGGTAATGGTACCTTAGGATCACGCCTTTTCCTGAAAGCCTTCTCTTCTTTGAAGATCAGCGTATGGTTGGGAGAGGATTTTAGAACGTCGTTATCTGTAAATAAATTTAAATCAAAATCGCATTACAAAGTAAATTTCAAACGTTTAAGCAATTGAGATAGTGAGGCACGAGTCAAAGGGCCTGTTCACATAGAATCTGTCAGCGTCAGCTTTTACGCGTATTGACATATTTTAAACCACCCACAGACCTTAATAATTTCGTGGCTAATCGTTTGAAGGTTTGTAATTTGTTAAATATATTTCAATAGGAGTAACGCTTACGCTGACGGATTCTATGTGAACAGGCCCTTACGGTAACTATTCGTGGATGACATACACTGGTTATCAAAAATTAACGAAAAGTCACAAAAGCAGCGATTACTCAAAATTTACGGGTAGAATTTAATGAAACTTATACACATTATACAACACATAGGTAGGTTTAAAATAGCATAAAAAGAAATCGCCAGACAATTATGGTGTTACAGAAACTAGCATATGTTTACATTGAACAAATCGGATATGTCAGTTTGGTATAGGAAAACTACCTTTAATATGGCGTATGATCCCCCCGAGAAGCAATACAGCACATACAGCGATGTGTGATGCTGTCAATTATGCGGTCTATGAGTTCAGTAGGAAGTGAGAGCCATTGCTCTTGCAAAGCAATTGAAAGCGTGGCTAGGGTCCTAGGAGGAGGATAGAGAGCAGCTATACGTCGTCCTAAAGCGTCCCAAACAGGCTCGATAGGATTCAGGTCCGGTGATCGAGCGGGCCACTCCATGAGCTGAATTGTTTCCTGCTCAAGATAAGCATCCACGATGCGAGCCTTGTGCAGTCTCGCGTTATCGTCCTGTAGCACGAAAGCATCACCTATTGCCCCGGCATAAGGGCGCACATAAGCATCAAGGATGTCATCTCTATAGGTGTGAGCATTCACATTTCCACGGGGAAAGACATGGAGGTCTGTGCGTCCACCCAAAGAGATACCACCCCAAACACAGACACTGCCGGATCCGTATGCATCTCTTTCACGGATGTATGATGGATGAAAACGAGTTCCAGGTTCTCTCCAAATCAAAATACGCCTACTATCGCTTTGAAGGCTAAACCTGGACTCATCCGTAAAGAGAACAGCCCTCCATTGATCACGCGTCCAGTGGACATGTTGACGTGCCCACTGCAAACGTTCCCGCCTATGGCGTGACGTGAGCGGGGCCCAAATGGCTGGTCGCCTCGCAAAAAGACCACCTTCCTGAAGTTTTCTACGCACGGTTGACGTTGATACCACCCTTCCAAAGCTTGCAGCGAGGGAGGATCTGCAGATGGAGCTTGCAGACGGAGTTGCGGTTCTATTCCTTCGTGCGCATAATGACAAATATCGGTCATCGGCACTCGTCGTAGAGTATGGCCGTCCTTGGCTGAATCTTCTGGATGCCGAATCCGTGTTTAGAAATTGTTGCCAAAGTCTATGAACCACAGACGGACTCACATTTAGCCATCTGGCCACTTCTGCCTGACTTTGTCCTGCCTCTAGTTTCCCAATAGCTCGCCATCGTAGTTCTTCGGTTAAATGATGCCTGGTTGTCATTATTACAATTTGGCTATGCCAGATGTCTAATCTCAGCCTCGCAGCGACAATTGTCGCCTTGCTTTCAGACATGCACTTTTATGCTCCTCGCAAATAACGTATTCCGACTGCAGCGCCACTATTTTGCATACTGTATTATTGTTCAGAACCTTTTACTTAACAACATATTCAAATTTTAAACAAATTGGTCGAGTTTTGAACGTGTTATCCTTCTTTTTGTGATTTTTCCTTAATTTTTTACAAGTAGTATAGATTATACATACAATGACTGCAATTAATTAAAATGAATTTCCATTTAGCAAATTTATGTAAATAAAATCCTTCAAAACCCAAGTCCCTCGAATGTTTAAATAATTGAGTTAATGTGATACGGCAGAAGTCAGATGGTAACTATTTATGAATAAAGTAATATTGATTACACTGTCACTAATTGTCACAAGTCCGGCATTCCCATTCAGCAAATTAATGTTGAAAAAATTCCTCAAGGGAGAATGAAGGCATATTCATATATGTTACATGGTAAAAATTACATTAAACAGTATCAGTCACGAATATATATTTTATACTGTATGTAAATCAACAATATTTGTGACCCAAGGGTTGCTTTGTCGTAATCCATACCTCCCTCCTTGCTTCCTATAAAAGCAATCACTTTGTGGAGTAACATCACCATAGCTCGTTAACAAGGCATATAACTCACTTTTGATGAGGTCTTTAAGGAGGAACCTTCTCTTGGTGGCCAGGTAGTCGAGGTTGGTGTAAACGGAACAGGCCAGGATGCCTTCCTGCTCCTGCCGCAATTCGGAGATCTTGATGGAGCCACCGGTGAAGCTGACCTTCATATTGCTTGGAAGAGTTCCGTGTTCACCATCTTTCTCCAAGTACCACTTAAAGCTCATGGACTCCGCTGGAAGGCTGACGTGGCTCCGTAGGTTGAGTTCAATGGTCTCGCCGACGTACACGAAGCCGAGATCTGAAAGAACGATGAGGGGATATTCAATTAGGTTGTAGGGAAATGCACATGCAATCGATCTGCCACTAGAATCTCTAAGATCGTTGAGAAAGTACTACGCTGTGTTGGCATTAAGTCACATAAAATAGTCTAAATCAAATCCAGTAGTTGAACACGTGAGGGATACTGGTCATGTTGTAACTGCCAGACCTTCACTTCTGTCTGTGCTTCAGTTAATCACAGACAAAAGCTACATTTTTAGACCTAAGCTTAAATTATAGAATTAACAAATAGTAAAATACTGATACTCTTTTTATCCCTCTGTATGCATCTAAGAATAATCGATAGTTTGATTTCCGTGTTCTTGTTGACTTTCATCGTAGCAGCGATGAAACAAAACACAGTTAGTTGCATAGATGAAGAGCCATACTTAAAAGGAGATGGGGTTGCAAACAAACTCTATATATGGGGACCAACTTTTCTTAGTTCAAAGTCGTTTTCTCTTCTTATGCAAAATGCATAATGAAGTCTTTTGTGCACTTTGTTGAAACAATTTACTTGCCCTGTCCTTCACATGGAGGAGGCTTCATCAGCAAAAAAAAGGTTTAACTGCAACCGCGATAGAAATCGTTTGACGCGCCATCTTACCTATGGGCACTACCCGTATCATGAAGTACACCTTGCTGCCGGTCGAGGAATACTGGCTTTTTGCGGTAGCAGAGAACATGTTGTACTCCAGGTCTGTCTCGGTAACGGGGCTGACACGTAGTTCGAACCCCCTCCTTCCGATGATGATATTTTCGGGCGCATTTTCTGCGGAGAAGAAGTTAAAAAATACGCAAATAAATGCAGAACGTAATTATAACAAAGAATGCTCATCAGAGAAGGGTAGAAACATGATTTTAAAATTAATTATCAGAAGATGGTGCATCAGTTCTCCTCGCAGATCTTCAAGTTAACGTATCGGAAGTTTAATATTCGATCTCCGGTTATGGGGAGCTTTCCTTTAATTTTTTTTAATCAGATATTAGCAATTATGTAATTTTTAATCCCGTTAATTTGCATAAGAAGGTAGACGTTCGTAAAATGTTCTTAGAATTTTAATGTTTGTAAAATGTAGCTCTTAGAATTTTAATTTTTACCGTAGTTGACATTTTACAGGGCATTTAAATATTGAGGTCTATTGCCCCAAACTTTGGCATCTTTTTGAAAATATTTTTTTAAAGAAAGACGTGAACCTAGTTTCGAATTCCGTTAAAGACATGAAATGTTAGTCTGCCGTCCGCAGAGAGGGAGAGATTATGGATCACTTACTGGGTACTCTCATAATTGAGAAATCAACAAAATATGTAAAGTATATGGGCGAATATACCTTGGGCCCCGTTATAATTGATACATATCGATACAAAACACACGACCCGCAGTTCTCATGTTCCTATTTCAACGCCAATTTACTAAAAATCGATGTTTTAATTTCCCCATTCAATTGGTTTATGAATTCTATTACTTCCCTCTCTCGGTTGTCGAAAACACCCAAAGAATGCTTTTACAAGTATCAAATCAAAATGGCAACTTTATTTGGAGACGATGGGCAACAACATACCTGATGCGTCAGCTCTTACATGTGGGAGCCTTATCTGATAGCTTCGGTTGTTAAAGTATCTCTGCCTACGGTCGAAGCATTTTTTTTCAAAAGTATACAATACTGATTAAATACATATATTTTTAGTTCAAATGGGATATAAAATCCTGAAAACAAATATGATTTTGGCAAAAAATTCTTAACATTTTACAATATAGGGAAATTTTTATAAAATTTCAGTACAATTGAGTTCTTACGTCAGAGATCCTACACTCAGTTCAACTAAGTATATTTTAATTTCTTTTATACTACTATATACTATTGAAACACTGTGTTCGGAAGTAAAAACTTCATGATATTTCCAAAATTCACTGAAATATACTAAAAAAAGTGAAAAAACACTGATTTTTTAAAATTATTTTTTTATAAGTACAAGTACCTGTAGAATGATTTAATTAACACATATAACTTAGCTTTTAGGTCAAAACATAGTTAGTAATGTGTTGTTATGTTGTTATTACTAATCCCAGATTGTCTAGCAAGTCTAGACAATCTCCATGAAACCAAAAATTTCTAAAAAGTCTAAAGACATTAGAGGGTCTCGAAAGACCTCGTCCTTTGTAAAACCTAAACAAGCGAAAAGATGGGCAGGGGAGGCCATGTCGGCAGAGCACCAGTGACACTCCGGGAAGATCTTCTGACCATGCCGAAAAGTGAGTGCTCTAATATGGCCACTCATGAAGCGAGAAGGCTGTTTGATGTGTTCTAGGCTTGAGCTGGAAAGACCCACCCGGACTTCTTCCAAA
The DNA here is from genome assembly GCA_907164885.2 of Dolomedes plantarius. Lineage (NCBI taxonomy): Eukaryota > Metazoa > Arthropoda > Arachnida > Araneae > Dolomedidae > Dolomedes > Dolomedes plantarius. The sequence goes on from OU015499.1 coordinate 80,538,774, forward strand.
GTACCATGAGTGATAGGAAGGAGTTCTCCCAAGATGGTTTAGTTCTGTCTTCTAAAGGGAGTTAATCTCGCTAAAAGTAAGAGCCTCGCAAGTGCTCTCGCACTCCACAGCAGCAGCCCTGGCTAAAAAGTCGGCCCTTTCAGTACCGTCAATCCCAACATGGGATGGGATCCACTGAAAATGGATAGTGTGTCGAGAAGAAAGCCGGTCAAGAAGATCCGAAATGTCAGGATAGTCTGGTCTCCAGTAATAGTCCAATTAGAGAGGTGCTGAATTGAAGCACGACTATCAGTTAAAATCCAGACATCGTGAAATTGATCCTCAACTTGATACGCATATTGCAAGCCCCTCTTGATAGCAATAAGCTCTGATCTAATAACCGAACAGAAATCTGGATTTTTAATCTTAAATTCCACAGCACCGGTAGGAGTTGGTATAAAAGTTAGTAATATGTAAAGGACTTTTGCAAATTTCATTAAAATATATTGAAAACTTTTTAAATTATCTCTGTCGAAAAATAAGTTTTCTAGAAAAAGCATTGAAAGATGCTACTTCCGGTCTTTTTATATCGCTTTCGGTTCATTAAATTGACCACTAGTTCTCATCCAATGATCGTAAGAATAAAAGCAAAGCAGTTTTAGAATCCTAAAATAATGGCCTTTGAAACAGAGCAATAATAATAAAAAAAACGAAATTTTGAACCAAAACAGCCATTTCAAAGTAGGCAGATTAGAAGCCTTAAGAAAATAACTGAGTCAAATTCAAACTTTACGGTTATGAATAAAGTGCAGCCATCATATACCTGGGTCTATGATGAACTCCTTTCTCACCCCCGAGTTCTGCATGTGGAATTCTTTCTTCCACGTGACGTTCGGCTGTCGTCCACCGATAGCAATAAGCTCTGATCTAAAAACCGAACAGAAATCTGGATTTTTAATCTTAAATTCCACAGCACCGGTAGGAGTTGATATAAAAGTTTGTAATATGTAAAGCAGTTTTGCAAATTTCATTAAAATATATTGAAAACTTTTTAAATTATCTCTGTCGAAAAATAAGTTTTCTAGAAAAAGCATTGAAAGATGCTACTTCCGGTCTTTTTATATTGCTTTCGGTCAGAGCCTGACTAAGGCAGGGGCATACGGGGCAGTTGCCCCGGGCCCCCACATCAGAGGGGGGCCCCCAAATCGAATAGAAAGTTTAGTAATAAGTATTAAGTTTTTCATTACTGAAGTAGTGAAGCAGAGGGGGGCCCCCAAAGAAGTTTTTGCCCCGGGCCCCAATTAGGCTAAGTCGGGCCCTGCTTTCGGTTCATTAAATTGACCACAAGTTCTCATCCAATGATCGTAAGAATAAAATCAAAGAAGTTTTAGAATCCTAAAATAAAGGCCTTTGAAACAGAGCAATAATAAAAAAAAACGAAATTTTGAACCAAAACAGCCATTTCAAAGTAGGCAGATTAGATGCCTTAAGAAAATAAATGAGTCTGTGAGGTTTGGTTCTTTTGTATTATAGACTTCAAGTGTTGAACAACATAAACATTTATTGAGAATTAGAAAACAAAATATTTATCACAAGAGATTGAGATTCCCTACTCGACGATCTTAGGAGATGCCCTACTCGGCGATCCCAGCGAAGTGAAATTGTACATAACTGGTTCCTTGTCCTAAATACAACCTAAAAACTTATTCCATCACATTTACTAAAAATATATAGAAGTTGCCATATTCAGTTATTGTAAAATACGAATAATACAAAATATAATATCACGCGTGCAAACAATCTAAGGTGCAGGAATCTAGCAAATATTATATTACGTCATACTGGTAGGCTGAATTTCAAACATCACAGAGTCAAATTCAAACTTTACGGTTATGAATAAAGTGCAGCCACCATATACCTGGGTCTATGATGAACTCCTTCCTCACCCCCGAGTTCTGCATGTGGAATTCTTTCTTCCACGTGACGTTCGGCTGACGTCCACCGATTCTGCCGGTGGACAGGTAGAAAGTCACCGTGTCTCCAATGTTGCGCTCCAGAATGCAGATCCTTAATCGGGTATTCCACTCATCGCAATTATAGGCTGGCTTCAAAATATGCCTGCAGGAAAGCGACTTAGTTTCCTTTATTTGTTAAAATTCTCGGCAAGGATGAACAAAAAATAATTGGTATACTTTGGCTCCAAGTTTAGTTAATCTGCGAAATTCTACATACAATATTGTATCCTGACTTTTACTGGGGCACATCATGGGGGTTGGAAGGCCTATTTTTTTTGGGGGGGGGGATCAGGATAAAGACCTATTCCGGGTTTTATGAAAATATGAAAGAAATAGTTTTTCTTTTTCTAAAGGGTAAGCATATGTAAGAATAATGATGAAAAATAATCGAGAAAAGCGTTCCTTCATTCGTTCACCATTTCTGGAAGTGTCTCAATGATTTAAAATCTATGGTTCTAAGTTCTCATGGTTATTGGTCTCGTTTTTTTTTTCTTTTCGCTTTTTAAATGGACACCAATGTCTCCATGCCCATTGGTTTCGAGTTAGACTCAAGAACTCTTAATGATTATTCTCTGTGCCATTCCAGATAGTCTTCGAACAGTTCTCTGAACACGTTCTTCCCTCATAGATTTTAAGTGTACTGTGAAAAGATATTGGAAGGCCAATAAGCTAATGCCTCAGCTGTTCATTTATGATGTTGCTCAATGGCTAACATTCGAAAATAAAGAAAGTTTCCTTCATCACTGAAAATAAGAAATATTTCCCTTTTTAGTACTGCCACCTCTCTCGCTATATATAGAGAAGTGTACCATCGGTTTAACCATCTAAATACTCGTGAACCGAAAAGCTTCTCTAGGATGAATCTGGAATTCTCCTCTTCCCTGGCTGAGGTAGAGGATGTTTATTCTGTCAACAGAATAAGCATATGTAAGTGCATTCTGGTCGCTCAATATAAAATGGCTGTCCAGATTCATATCAATACTGATGATAAAAAAAACAACTTCTTTGCTTTAATACTTTCATATGCGGGTGATAGAATATCCTATGTTTACGATTTTTCGATTAACGGAAATTTCCGTTTTTACCTCGTCTGTGCATTTTCTGGGAGTGGGGATCATATCATAAGGTTAATTCAACTTAAGGATGTGCGACGCACTCGTAAGCAGTTATTTATTTTATTTGAACTACTAGTCGTTTGCCCGGAGTTGCCCGAGTATTCATCTCGATTTATCTCGGCCATTTTGGACATTTTACTTTGACCTCCCTTCTCCCCACTCTATGCCGATGGGGGCTGAACTTGGACTTAAACGGCATCGAGAGTGTCACCATTCATCTCAGCGACCCCGAAAACTATAGATTTGACCCTAATATCAGTCGTTTTCGATTATTTTTACATTTCCCCTTCCCACCCCCTCCCGAGAGATGCTAGGGGTGTTTTACCCCCACAGTATTTTTTCAGAGATTGTAAGTCATATACATACCAAGTTTGATTGAAATTGCTCCAGGCATTCCAGAGTTATAATGGAACATACATATATACCGGGTATCCCAAAAATGACCGACGATTTGAAAAATCAATTAAAGAAAAACGGAAGGCGATAGAAATGTACGGTTTGCTGCATTCTGCTTAGGTAACCAGGGAATTTATTCTCACCAATTTTCAAAATTAGTTACAAAGTTTGTCAACAGATGGCGCTGCTGACTGGAAAAATCTATAAAACAATGTTTTCAAAATAACCACTGTTTGCAGCAACAACGGGGCGCAATCTGAGGTCAAATTTCGCAGACGCCCGTGGAAACATTTCATTTTGAATGTTCTGACAAGCAGCAGAGATGTACTGTTCTAGTTTATCTACAGTTTGTGGATTGTGGCGATACACCTGGTCTTTCAAGTACCATCAAAGAAAAAAAATCGCATGGCGTCAAATCTGGCGAATAGGGAGGCCAATCCATGCGACTTTGCGTATGCTTCTGGCTTTGAAAACATTGTTTTATAGTTTTTTCCAGTCAGCAGCGCCATCTGTTGACGAACTGTGTAACTAATTTTGAAAATTGGGGAGAATAAATTCCCTGGTTACCTAAGCAGAATGCAACAAACCGTACACTTCTATCACCATCCGTTTTTCTTTAATTGATTTTTCAAATCGTCGGTCATTTTTGGGACACCCGGTACAAACATTTATATATATAGCGAGAAAGATTTTGTCATGTTTTCCAGCTGAGTTAAAATTGTTGTTGTTGTTGTTGCTGCCAATCCTTCACGATGTAGCGCCAGCTAGATCAAATTCATGAGTCTGTGCACCCTAGCAAAGCCAAGCACCAAAAGTGGACACGAGAAGAGGTCGTCAAGTGCAAAGCCCTAACAATCAAGGATATGTTCAGGAGAAGCCGGATTCTCCTTACACTTAATACAAGTTGGGAAGACCCTGCTGCCATATTCAAAAGTCATACATTTCAAATGTCCACTGATAAGCCGTGAAGCAGCCGTTTGGGCAGATCTGTCTCCCAGAAACTCTAGGACACCCCCCTCCCCCCAGGCGCTTCCGCCCATGCCAGTGATGGACTGGAGTCGGTCTTCTTCCTTCGGGTGCTCCGGTCTTCTGGACTGAAAGAAATTACTCTCTTCCCTTCTTCATGAGTTATGGCGCCTTCAGTGGAATTAAAATTGTTATTTATATGATGATACCAATAAATTCGAATTGCTGATAATAGTGTGTATAAATTTAAAAAAAATTATTAAACGAATGAAAACTTCAAATGTTATGTGGTTTCTGGTGATGTCTCGTGCACTTCAAGAAACCGCCGAAAGCAGCCCGCGGCATGTAAGCTAAGGTAAATGAACCTATAATGGTCCATGTCCCTATAATGGGCCGTCTTTTAGAAATGCCGAGAAAATTAAGGGTCTGTCGTTACCTAAGGGTCTGTCGTTACCTAATGGGACATGGACCATTATAGGTGCATTTACCTTAAGAGGGAAAAAACACGCTTATGAGGTGTAAAAGATATTTCCACTGAGCTACCTACTCCTACCAAAGGGAAATGAATTATCCAGAAACCAAAAATAGAAGTTAGATACTTTACATACTTCACTGGTCTCTCTTCCTCCTCCTCACAGCTAGCACATTCAGAAGAGTTCGAACTCTCCCCTTCCAGACGTCCAGCCAGGGCTTTGGCCAGCATGTCTTCCAGCATCTCCAGATTGCTTTCGTACTTCTTCGTGGACGGCCGGAAATTCACTTCAACTCCAACATTCACACCTCTCTTCTTGTCGGCTCGTCCAAGTAAACTGTCTCGAGCATTTGGGCTGAAGGACCTTCGACGGATTTCCTGGACAGGACGTTTAACTACCAATTTATGGTGAAGAAGGCTGTTGTCATCGAGTACTGGATCAGAGGTCTTAGATGAATGAACTGGGTTGTTTCTTCTGTGTATGGAATCAAAGTATTGGGATTGGTCCCGAGCTGGTAAACTGGTGGAGTGTGTGGTACAGTATGCTACAATGCAAACAACCTGTAAAATGCAAGTTGTGGTATACTATAATAAAAGTTACTATTGCATGTAAAGTATTGCTTCTTTTCCAAAACGAAGAAGTGACAGAATACTTTTTCTAACCTAGTAAGTTTAAGGAAGTATCATTTGATTTTGTCCTTTTTTTTTTTCGATTTTGATTTCTTAAAAGACGCACACAGTTAATTATATAACACTCTAGCAATTATTGTGCTAGGCATACATAGATATTCAAGGCATGTTATTTTGACGAAGATGAGCCGATATTGCCTGGCCACTTTAAAATGGCACTATTGAAGAACTAAAATTGTAGCGACCCAAATTTCGATGCTATTAGTTATCGTAGAATAGGGTTCCTAGATATTCAACATAACTCAGTCTTCAGTATCTGAATGGGGCAAGAAGTTAGTTTTCCGTATACTGAAAATCATTTCAAGTTCTGTGACTGCAGGGAATTCACACACACACACGACTGAACTGAACAATCTATGCGGGAAAACGATACACGCGGGAAAATAACAAAGCAATATGAACGTCGGTACTAGGTAAAATAAACGACACATCCGGGAAAACGATGATTCGGAGAACGATAGATCGAGATTCCACTGTATATAGCAAAGAAGTTCGTCCCTTGAATGAAGAAGTATCGTTCTTTCAAGGGACGGACTGGACTGAACTGAACAATAAATGCGGGAAAACGAGACACGAGGGAACATAACAAAGCAATATGAACGTCGGTACTAGGTAAAATAAACGACACATACAGGAAAACGACGATTCGGAGAACGATCGATCGAGATTCCCCTGTATATATATATGCACTGCTGGCCATTAAAATTGCAACACCATGAAGGAGGGATGATACAAACGTCAAATTCGCATGAAAGGAAGAAGATGATGGGATATACAAATGATTAGCATTTAAGCGTAATCGAACGACACAGGAGGGAGAAACAGCATCTCAAACTCTGTGTAAAAGAAAGCCGTGTCCTGACCTACCTCGACACAGAGAGTGTTCGACTGTTGCCCTGGCCAGCACTTTCTCCAGATCTCTCACCTATTGAAAACATCTGATCATGGGTTTCTGAGAGACTGGGCTCTCCAGCCACTACTATTGATGAAGTGTGGCACAGACTTGAGGCAGCATGGAATGACTTGCCCGTATCTGCCATCTAAGCCCAATTCGACTCTATGCATAACCGGGTAGCCGTTTTAGCTGCCAGAGGCGGCAGCTTTGTGTACTAATTTCGGACCCTATATACCCACAAACTGCCTACAAATTTAATCATGTTTTCTTCCCACTATGCTGGATACATACAATAATTAAAGTTCTGTTACTTGCTTTCCGTCCTGGTGTTGCAATTTTAATGACCAGCTGTATATATATATATATATATATATATATATATATATATATATATATATATATATATATATATATATATATATATATATATATATATATATATATATATGACAAGCGTCGAATCACGCTCGCTATTATCATAGAGTTTTGCAGTCATTCGTACTCGTATAAATCCGTGGCGTTGTGGTAAAGATCTTCGACACAATAAGATAAGAAAAGAAGACAGTTTCGATATTTATTATGATTTCAAGTGACCCAGAGCTCCCTCATCTTATTAACAATTTACGATTCTATTACTGAACCACTCCATCCTTAATAATTACAGGAGAGCCGTAGCACCTCCGTCCTCTACGAAATTCCACAAGCGTCTGCCAACTTCTTTGTCATTATCCCGCTCAAACTTTTCGCTGACTCAGTTTCGAATGCTCTACAAAAATCTGTGTTATATAACACTCCCCCTGCATGAATAATCTCCCTTTTAAAAAACTGACCGCCAGGTGGCGACCCCTATTGGTAACTTTTGCTATTAAAAACCCCTATTCCTTTTTCCGACGATATTCCGCGAATTAATAATATTTAATTGACAATTCCCAATTTTCCCAAACAAAAGCCCCCCCCCCCATATTTTAGCATTACATATATATATATATATATATATATATATATATATATATATATATATATATATTAAAACCTCGTTTATCCGGACTAACTGGGACCATAGGCAATCCAGACAATTGAAAATCCAGATAATCCGGGTAATATGGGTAATAAACAAAACAAAATCCTCAACTAAGCAGACATACCGGTTATTTAATTACCGATTTTATTATTTTTGATAAAAAAAACTATGTTTTGTAGCAAAATTACACAGTATTGTTTGCAAGACATTAAAATATATAAAAATAACTTTTCACATCATTTTTTCACAAAGAAATGGTAAGTCTAGTGAAACTTTCTTAAACTCAACAAAATCATTTTATTACCAAAATTTATTGTAAAATCTATGCAGGAACTGATCGTTGAATATAACTAAAAAGCGAATATTTGGCGTATTTGTAGTTAAGTTCCTGCTGTCATAGTTAAAAATTATTACCTAATGTGAACATTAAATAAAAATAATCTCTACAAATCAGATCCGAATTATCCGGAGATCCGGACAAACGAGGTTTTACTGTGTGTGTATATATATATATATATATATATATATATATATATATATATATATATATATATATATATATATATATATACATATATAAATAAGAATAAGATGAAAGAGAAAACCAGTAATAGCTCTAAAGCTACTTGCAGCGAGGAACAAACAAGTAAATAAAAGTATAAGGTTTTTGACAGCATTTCTTCATCAGCGGTGTCAATACTGTCTAAAAACCAATGGATTGTTTCTGATGAGTATGATCTATTAAATAAACACACTCAGACACCGTACAATCCATTATTAACAGAAGAATTGATTAATAAATGAATCAAGTTTGATTAAAAGTACTTAACCAAAGAACACCAAGCCTGGCGCTAGTCAGAGTGGAAGTTAAGAACTTGTAACCGCAAGATGACTGACGTCATAAAACTTGCAACCATTGAGGTAGTGGATTCCCAGTAACAGACTTACTTAGGTTACCGTATTTTAAGACTAATATCCTTTAATTATTATTTGGTTTTTATTATTTTTACTACTATGAGTTATTTTTATTATTATTTTATTTTACTTATGATTTTTATTTTTATTTTTAGTAGTTATTATTTCTATTTTAACCTATTGTTATGTTTAACATATTAATGCAACGGAACAAACTATTCATTAAAACAAAAACAACCAATTATGTTGTTGGAAAGACTTACTGGGTAATTATTACGAGTTAGCACAGCTTTCAAGTCTATAATATGCTTAATTTATATATATATATATATATATATATATATATATATATATATATATATATATATATATATATAATAAATACAACGATCAATGTATGCAATTGATGAAAAAAAAATTATTTATCAAAAAATCGTAACGGATATTTTTATAGACAAAATAATGTAGAAGAAAATATTCAAGTTAAATCTAATAGAACATACTAAAGAATATCTTTAAAAACTCACCAAAAATCAGAAAATGGAGGTAAATATTCGAAAAAGATTTTATTTTAAAGGAATTTCTATGATCTTTCTCGTGATATAAATTTTACAACCCTCAGATTATTATTTTAAATGCAAACTTCAAAGATGCAAACTTCAAAAAAAAAAGTTTAAAAATTTAATTTAAAAAATCTAAGAATAATTTTTCAAAAATCTTTCTTAGTGCATCCCTACATTATAAGAAGAATCACCGTGCAAAATTTCTGCCCTTCATATCCAGCGGTTTGGTCTGTGCGTTATATGTCAGTCAGTCAGTTACGGAACTGTGTGTATATATAAATATATATATATATATATACACACACATATATATATATATATATATTTATATATTTATAATCTTAACGATTCAACAAGTTCTTTACCACAGTTCTAGACTTTTAATAAAGAATGTTCTATATCGGTGGTTCTCAAACTTTTTTGAACGTGACCCTCTTTCTTAAATTAAAAAATCACTGAACCCCTAATGAACATTTTTCTGGAGTAGAATTTTTTTAATTATTAAAATGTTCATCAAAAATTGAAAAAAACAAAGTTAATTTTTACAAACTACTTTTAAAATCGATGATCTGTAGATTGTGTCTATATATTAACTTTGCATAATAAAAATTGAACATTTTTCTGCAGTAGAATTTTTTTAATTATTAAAATGTTCATCAAAAATTGAAAAAAACAAAGTTAATTTTTACAAACTACTTTTAAAATCAATGAACTGTAGATTGTGTGTATATATTAACTTTGCATAATATATATATATATTTTTTAAATGTCTTGCTTACTGTCTACACTCGATTTTGCCAAATCTCATGTGATCCAAACTTCATATTGAAATATTATTATGCATTCTATGGGTCTCATTTAAGTAAAAATTAAAAAACACTAAAATTTAAAAAACGGATGATTTCAAAATTATAAACTACATACTAAAGCATCGAAAATTTTGAACTACATTTATTTATATAAATCTAAAATAGAAAAAAAAAATTAGGTAGTCTCTTCTAAGAAAACTACCACCGGTTATTGACGTAGGATTACTTATCGTTGCTTACCTCTTTTGTATGTGTATATGTATGTATGTGTTATGTATGTATATAAATATATATATGTGTGTGTGTGTGTCAAATTTTGATGCATTTTGGTACTTATCTGTTTAACTGTTTACTGCTTGTCCAAGCAATACAGGCAGGGTTTGGTGCGCTGCCAAAATTATAACTCGCGAGGTACGGACGGACGGTTTTAGCGTCTGAAATTTTTATTTCCTGGGGACCGTTATGGAGGAACGAAATACCAAGTTAAAAAATGAATAAGAATGGTAAGCCTAGACCTGGGATAATATTTGTTCAATATTTGTTGAAATATTTGAGAGTGCTACTCTCGTATCACCTTCCGTGTTAAGTCTTGATCGCTGTATAGTTTTTATAGCAACTCATTTTGAAAACCTGCATCACACCGAAAGGTAGAAGCGCATAGTAAGTATGGCTCTGTAGAAGTGTAAGTATAGCCTTGCAAGACTGTTTGACACCTTATATAACAATACCATAACATAGATTTTTTTAACGTATAGAAAATTTAAATAAAAATGTATAATTATGGAAAATTTAACGCATATTGTTCATTAAATAATTCAGTGATGTAAATTTACTTCGAACTATCCGCGACTCACAGCTTGCGTTCCTCTGTTCTATATGATAGAATTTATAGATCTAGAACAGGGGTCTCCAAACTTTTTATCCTAAGGTCCACACTAACTCCCCCACTAAGTCCCAAGGGCCAAGACCTAACTAGCTAGCTCATCATACCAACATACTGTAGTTTTCAATTAGGCGCAAATTTTCTTTTCCTGACAAGTAACCATTTCCACTATTAAACTTGATCCACGACTGCAAACAATTGTCAGTGGAAAGTTACAGCTACATACATCTCATTAATCATAATTATAATGTTTAATTTCATTGTGTAAATTACCTACGCATGTCACTTACTGTAAGGTTTTTGGATAAATCTGTTATCATTAATTACAGCTAAAACGTTCAATTTCATTATGTATGTCAGTTATTGTGTTTCTTAATTGGTCGTTAAATAAAAACATCTGATTATTATTATGTATGATTCACTTCATCATCATAATTGGCACGACAGCCCCACGTGGGCCCTAGCCTTCTCCAGAAGTTTTCCCCAAACTACCCTTTCACCAGCCTTGGATCTCCAGTTCTTAACCTTCATGGCACTAAAGTCCTAATCCAGGCAGTCCCTCCATCTCTTATTTTGGTCTTCCTCTCTGTCTTTCACAGAAGTGGACTGCAGTAAGAACTTTCAATGGTGCTCTCTCTGAATCCATTCTCAAAAGATGACCCGTCCGCTGAATCTCATTTTGTTCCATATCATAAATTTCACTACGTCTTCATTTTCAAACAGTTTGTATAGTTCAAAATTGTGTCTCCTACGCCAAATACCATTATCAAGGACACCACCAAAGATAGACCTCAAAACTCTCCTTTCAAAAATTACCAGAGCCTTCTCTATGCTTTACTTACATTGTAAATTTCACAATGTAATAAACAAAAAAAAACTATGGCGTGCCGGATTGGTAGTGCTCGAGGGCCGTAGTTTCAGGCCCAGATTTCCGCATGGGCAAGTGGGGCACTTGCCCAGGGCCCCCAAAATTATGGGGCCCCCTAATTTAGTATAAAGTTGTACATAGTTTTGAGAATTTGTTTTTTGGTTAATATAGTAAAGGGGTGCAGTGGCGGATACATAAAAAAAATCCTGGGTGGAGCACATTGCACCCACTATAATGAAAGCATGCTTACGTCCACAAGCGTTTCTGGTTTAATTTTTTTTGTTGGGTGGGTGGGAGGGGGGAAGTTGAAATAACTCCAGACTGTGATTTATTTTGAATTTCAAAAGAAAATTTCATGAATTTATTTATTAACATTAAAAAGTAAATTAATTAATTAACACTTCTTATTAATATTCATTATTTTCTTCAAATTTTTGACTTGTCGGTCGAAATTTTTTTTGAATTTCTGGTCCCCATTTAAGGGAGGCCTGGGTGAGTGTCCCACATGTTCATGTGGAAATCTGGTCCAGAGGAGGGGGGAGATGCCCCCCTCTGGATCTGTCCTTGAAGGGGGCCCCCAAAGTCTGCTTTGCCCAGGGCCCCATTGTGTCAAAGTCGGGCCCTGCGTAGTTTGGAGATCCCTGATCTAGAACAGACAGGCCCTGATTTTCTATTAGGCCCGGTGGGTATTACGGGGCCCAATGGAATGGAGGGCCCAACATTCGGGGCCCCCTCGCCCCAAAAAAAATTTATTTTAAAAGAAAAAATTCCCAATTCAAATTTTTTTTTACCTTTTTTAATAGCAATTTTTTTATATATCCTTTCAAATTTGATTAATTGGTTCATCATATGTATAGTTATATGTATAGTTCATCATATGTGTGTTATAGTGTATATAAGGGATTAATAAGTTTTTCTGGTTGCATTGTATTGGTGTTTTAATGATGAAGTTAATATGTTGAATAGCTATGTTATTTGATAATGTTCTAGGCTTCTACGCTTAAAATAGCCAATTTGTGGCAAAATGGTATTTTCAAAATGATTCATGATTATTATTTTGTGTGTGTGTGTGTGTCAATTTTGAAATTTTTACGCTCACATCAGTGTTAGGGGGCCTCCATCCCGAGTTGTGCCTATAGTCAAGAATTTTCTAAATCGGGCCTTGAGAACAAAATGAACTATCTGAATATCTGTCATTTGGTTTTACTAATTTCTGAAATCTAACGAGCCAGTAACCACTTGACCCTTTCCAAAAGCTTTTCCCGCTCCTGCACCAGACTTGAAAGTAAAATGCGTTCTGCGAGATGGAGACGAAAACCATTTGGACGGCGACATCTTGCCTGGGGAAGTGGTTTGACGCCTGCAGGCTCGTTTGTGTACAATGTCCCTAGTCTTTGGGAGAGAAGTTGGCGCCAGTGGAATCGAAGCAACGGTGTCATAATGAGGGTTCTCCTGTGTTTAGGGAGGAAGAAACGGTTAAGGGTTCTTAGATAAGGGGAAGAAAGATGAACATTTTGAAAGAGCACTTCGGGGGTCCGAGGAAAGGATAAAGAAAGCAGAGGAATTCATCCCCCTGCTGGCTATCAAGCGATCATTTTCCCCTTGATTGAAGGGGCAAAAGCGGAATTCAATGGGGTGAAAGCAACTGTTGCAAATTGAAATTATATATATTTGTTTTTGGCGTACTGGTAGCGCCACCTGGCTGCTTCGCATTTTGCGCGAAGTGTGTGTAATTAGTTAGAGTTGGACTCTTGAACGTAATAAAGCCTGACGCTTTGAATTCTTGGTTGCATAGAATTTCTTGAATTCTTGGTGATTTAATATTTCTTGAATTTTCTACAGCAACTACAGTAAAACCTCGTTTTAACGTAGGATTTCGTTCCTCCATAACGGTCCTCCGGAAGGGAAAATTTCAGAAGATAAAATCATCCGTCCGTCCTAGCGAGTTATAATTTTGGCAGCTTGCCAAATCCAGTCTTTCGTTTGGAAAAGTTAAACAGAAAAGTACTAAAGTGCGTCAAAATTTTGACATACATATATGTATATATATACATACGTACATATATATAGATACATATATATATACAAAAGAGGTAAGCAACGAAAAGTAATCCTACGTTAATAACCCACGGTAGTTTCGTTAGAAGAGACTACCTGAAATTTTTCCGGCTCTCGTTGTTCCGGATCTCCGGATCAGATTTGTATACATTATTTTTATTTTACCCTTCAGCGGGCGCGCCGACGGGTCGACGGGTTTGTAACCAGTTGCGCCGTGTGCGTGGCTCCATTCAATTACATAGGTTACGACTCATCACGGACTGGTTTGTGATTGGAGTCAGTTATCAGTTTCTTTTGAGTTGCTCCGTGTGCAGACGGCCTAATGCTTCAATGTCTGGTTCGATGGAAGTGGTTGCAATACTTCGTGCGTCAGTAAGGTTTCTCGTCAGAAGTTTTTAATCCAATTTTACTCTTCGAGTGCTTTATCTTTGAAAATAGTCGTTTACAAATGTAGCTAGTGCCAGAAAAGCGATAGCGTGAATAGGGTGTGATGGCAAGGAGAGGAATATTTTTCTCTGAGAAGGCAGATCTTGTAAAGTGTACAATCTCGCGGGGCCACATTGTTAGTTGTCAAGGACCACCGGTTGGACGCGTCTGGTCTAAACAGAAATGCATAGCCACCTAATAACCATAGTAATAATAGGAGGGCGGTAGCTTGTTCCGAACTGATCAATAGTTCATCTTCAGGAGGTGGGTTTACCTCAATGGGGCCATGCAAGTATTACGTAAGCACATGTTCAGTTATTTTAGACCCCCTCCCTCCCTTAACCGATTTAAAATAATCCTTTAAGATAAATAATTTTAAGCGTAGGGTAGGTGTCCAAATATCGCCCCTGTGCCTAATATCGCCTTCTCGTGTTTCTAAAGTATGATTCGCGCTATGTATGAGAAAACGCAGTAACTTCTTAGTTCTGGGTTTGTACTAACAGAGGCGATAGCGACAACGCTCTTATCACTGACAACAGAAACTATATGGCGTCGGAAGTTGTTTTGGCTGTTGTCTTCGTAAACTTTGGCTCCAAACAATCAGAATCCAGTGAATGACCAGGTAGGTGTATCCAAATTCTAATTTTGTTTATACCATTTGAAAGTGCATTAACCAGAGACTTTGCTAGCAACGCCTTTTAACAGGTGCTCCTTCTTTCGCCTGGTAGGCGGTAATAGGAACAGAGGTAGGCGGTATTAGGAACCGCTCTGGAGTTCACTGGAAATTTCAGTTTTTCCAATTTAGCTACATAACATAAACTGGCAGTGGTTTTGGAGCTGGTTGATCTGATGATACCAAAGGAAATAGTTCTTAGGGATGTTCTTTGAGTTTTCAACCTAATCAGAAACTAAAAAGTGGATGAAATGTCGAAAAAAAGTTAGAGTAGGCGATACTTGGGACACCTACCCTAATATTTTAAATCGACATCTTCATTTAAAAAAAATAATACATAAACAAAACATAAACAAAACACGTCTGCCATATCATAAACATAAAACTAAATTTTGTGGCAAAACTCAGAATTTGTCCTCTGGCTCTGAAAAATACGCTCGGTATCATGCAAACAAAACAGGTTTAAAAAAAATATCCAAAAGCTCTTAAATTCGTTAAAAAAATAACTTTTTTTTTATTTAATTAAAATTGAAATATTTTTCTCACTTTAAGTATCCAATACATTTTTTCAGCGACGGAACAGTTTTGAGCATTCTGGCATTCTAACACTGAAATATATACACGCTGTTAAACATTCAACTAGTTCCTTCTCAACAAGTAAAATTCATGGGAGAATTGTTGCAGGCAACAACCGAAATTCGTGATGAACTTTATTGTGAAAAGTTCGTGTGAAAAGTTTGGATTTTAAACAATGAACTCGGTTTTTTTCCCCTGTCGCATGGTCGACAGAAATCCCTTTCGTGCAACAATCAACTATATTTCACCGTCTGATAAACAATAGACCTTGTGATAGTAAATGTTTGGTAATTTTTTTCGCGTAGTTTATTTAGTCTGCTCTCATCAATCTGCAATACAAACGTTCCCTGAGTTTAGTCTATTTTTAGAGATGTGCCATTGTTGCAATCAAATACTTATAAAGAAAATTCGTTACATGAAAAATAAAGTGACCAGCAAAAACTTGATACCATGAAATGAAAAAGGTCGAAAAAAATTTAAATTGTCGCCTGTGGTATAATGTAATGTATCGTTTGTTCAAGTAAATTCGTTTTAAAACGTAAAAATTCGTCTGCGACTGACGTCACAAAAAGGGATAAAATAACAAATATTGCGCTTAAATTTTATAACGCATTTCTCAAAAATAATTTAAAACAAAGCTAAAATGACATCCATTTTATGTAAAAATTAAATCCACATTTGAAAAGGTATAAAAAAACTCGTTTTTAGACTTTAAATACGCACTAAGTTGTTATTATTAGATTCGTTATTTTTTTTTTCTTTTTCTATTAAATGACGCTTAGGCGTTGCTACATAACTTGTTTTTTTTTCTTCTGCGAACTCGAAAAAGGTAGAAACGCGAATCTGTCAAAGTGATAACAATAGAACCTTAGAGAGCTAAAAACGATAGAAGAAAAACTCGCTTCGAGATTTTATATAAGCAACAGTGTTATTGATTGAATTCATCTTTTTTCCATACTCTGTTAAACGGCACCAAGGCATATATTACTTTTTTCTTCTTCTGTTTAGGCGCCAGGGCACTAATATTTTGCTCTTTCTTTGCTCTGCTAAGCATCGCCAAAAGCATTTCTATATTGTTTTTTCTTTCTCAGTTAAACGTAGTCAAGGCATTGCTATATTGCATGCTTTATAAGTGCATGCTTTGGAAGTGTTTGCGAATTACTTTTTTTCTTCTGCTAAGCGTCGCCAAAGCTCTTGTTTATATATATATATATATATATATATATATACAGTCGAAGCTCCATATATCGAACTTCCACATATCGAAATTTTCTATATATCGAACTCTTAGCAAATCTCCATGTTCATTACATAGAAAAATTGTTTCTATATATTGAAAAAATCTCTATATATCGAAATTTTTTTCAAGACAAATTGGGAGATTTTATTCCACTTTAGAATAAAATCTCCCAATTTTTGGCATTTGAAACAATATGTCGTGGATTTCAATTCGCCGAAAATATCCCCGATTAAGTTTTTAGTGGACTGAATAAATACGAACATTTCTTTGAACTTTCCGCAAAACTCACTGTTCAGCAAGATATTCGTAGTTTTTTTAAAAAAGAATGTAACTGTGATCATTGTAACCACTGTCTGGATTATTGTTTTTTTAAAGGTATGCAGTACTCAATAAATCTTTCATATTAATTCATTTTTTAGTTATTAACTTTCATTTTATGGGATTCGCATATAAATTAGAAATGGAGTTTCGTATACGAAAATTAGCTTTAATTTTTTTTAGGAGAATTATGATAAAACTAAGCTCAATTCTATATATCGAATTTTTTTCCGGCAATTTGCTACTTCGATATATGGAGGTTCGACTGTATATATATATATATATATATATATATATTTCGCCAATACTATTCGCCATTACAATATTATTCGCCATGTATTAATCGCCATGGCAATAAATAAGTTTCAAGACGAAACTTTAAAATACGATGGTGTAGATTTAAGAGAAAATTGTTTCTCGCGCGGTCAGTTTTACGTAGATTGCTAACGCGTAAGTTCGCGGACGAGCCTGATAATATTAGTTCCGCCCAATGAAGAAACAAAAAAATATTGTTTATAAGGAAATTCTCTAAAAAGTAATTTCATTATTTTTTTCATTGTAATTATCCTGAAATGTACTTCGTAGCGAAGCACGGGTATTCAGCTAGTGCATATATAATAAAAACAAGATTTTTAAAATAACAGTTTTCTATTGATTGAGAACATTTTTATTTGATGCAATATACGATAACGAGCTAAAATAACACATCTTTAATCGGAAGCATTTCCCGATAAATGACAGATGCGAAGTGACCGATTTAATTAATTTAATTGCAAATTTAAAAGGATTTGAGTAAGTTGATAAGGAAAATCTTCTAGAGTGGTTAGAAAGTGATTTACAGGAATCAGGGTTAGAACATATGAGTGGCTCTGATAACATAAATGCTGTTGCGATTTAACCTCAGAAAGAAGTTAAAGAGAGCCTATGAGCTGCCCAATTTTTTACAATTGCTATGAATCCCCGAGCTTTATAGAGGAGAAAAAATAATTGTAAAAATATCTTTATAATGAATAAAATTTTCCGATTCAGGATTTCCTTCCCAAATTACGTTAATTCCAAATATGTTCAGACAATTCTCTTAATTGTTCGTGTGAAATTTCTATGTAGCTCGGAAGTAAGCAACGACGTGTATTAAACAGAACTCTGCCGCAGTTTCAACTACCTGATTTAATTAATCTAAAAGCACATCAGAATTGAAATTACTGTCAATTGCAGCCATTACTTTCATTGTCATCGTATAATGGCGATGTAGATTAAACTATTTACTTTCGAGGGATGTTTGAAATTCATGTTGAGTCGTTTTAGGTAAGTACCGGGAATATTTTTGGTACTTAACCTAAAATATTTCTGCAGAAATATTATTTATTCCTTTCCTAAGGCAAAACCTAAGGCAAAAATTTTATTTATTCATTTCTCTTTTTAATAAAATTTTTATAAATGGAGCTATAGTTTACTTCAAGTGATGTTTGAAATCAATGTAGAGTCGTACCTAAGGCAAAAATATTATACATTACTTTCTCTTTCTAACAAAAATGTTTATAAATGGAGCTGTAATTTAAACTATTTACTTCAAGTGATTTTGAAATCAATATAGAGTCGTGTGTAAGGCAAAATTATTATTTGTTTCTTTCTCTTTCTTACGAAAATGTTTATAAATGGAACTGTAACTTAAACTATTTACTTCAAGTGATGTTTAAAATCAATGTAGAGTCGTACCTAAGGCAAAAATATTATACATTCATTTCTCTTTCTCACGAAAATGTTTATAAATGCAGCTGTAATTTAAGCTATTTACTTCAAGTGATGTTTGAAATCAATGTAGAGTCGTATCTAAGGCAAAATTATTATTTGTTCCTTTCTCTTTCTTACGAAAATATTTATAAATGGAGCTGTAATTTAAACTATTTACTTCAAGTGATGTTTGAAATCAATGTAGAGTCGTACCTAAGGCAAAATTATTATTTATTCCTCTCTCTTTTTTACGAAAATGTTTATAAATGGAGCTGTAACTTAAACTATTTACTTCAAGTGATGTTTGAAATCAGTATAGAGTCGTATCTAAAGCAAAATTATTATTTATTCCTTTCTCTTTTTTACGAAAATGTTTATAAATGGAGCTGTAACTTAAACTATTTACTTCAAGTGATGTTTGAAATCAGTATAGAGTCGTATCTAAAGCAAAATTATTATTTATTCCTTTCTCTTTTTTACGAAAATGTTTATAAATGGAGCTGTAACTTAAACTATTTACTTCAAGTGATGTTTGAAATCAGTATAGAGTCGTATCTAAAGCAAAATTATTATTTATTCCTTTCTCTTTTTTACGAAAATGTTTATAAATGGAGCTGTAACTTAAACTATTTACTTCAAGTGATGTTTGAAATCAATATAGAGTCGTATCTAAAGCAAAATTATTATTTATTCCTTTCTCTTTTTTTACGAAAATGTTTAGAAATGGAGCTGTAACTTAAACTATTTACTTCAAGTGATGTTTGAAATCAGTATAGAGTCGTATCTAAGGTAAAATTATTATTTATTCGCTTCTCTTTTTTACGACTGATATTACGACTGATATTAATGTCGAATTCATAGTTTTTGGGATCGTGACACTCCCAATGCCGTTTAAGAGCAAGGTCCGCCCCCCCCCCTCATCAGCATTGGGGGAAAGGAGAGGAAGAAAGAGTGAAAAATAAAATGTCCAATTTAACCGAGAGTGGTGTCGAATCTATAGATTTCGGGGTCGCTGAGATATATAGGGGAAACTAAAAATGTTGTTTATAATCAAATTTTGAGTTAAATTAATATTATAGTGAATTTGTAATTTTACTTTATAATTCGTATATTGTACATATACTTTTAAATACCTGTAAATAAAATTACTTAGATTTTTCACTATAGGTAGAATTTATTCCTTTTCCTGTCTAGTAAAAAATTGGGGAAAAAAATACCTGAGCAACGCCGGGTAAACAGCTAGTCTATATATATAAAACAATTCCGTAACTGACTGACTGACTGACATACAACGCACAGACCAAACCGCTGGACCTAAAGGGCTGAAATTTTGTATGGCGATTCTTCTTATAGTGTAGGGGTGCACTAAGAAAGATTTTTGAAAAATTCTTCTTAGATTTATTTAAATTAAATTTTTAAGCTGTTTTAATAACTTTTTTTAAGTTTGCATTTAAAATAATAATTTGAGGGTTATAAAATTTATATCATGAGAAAGATCATAAAAATTCCTTTAAAATGAGATCTTTTTCGAATCTTTACCTCCATTTTCTGATTTTTGTGAATTTTTAAAGATTACTTTTTTGAATTTAATTTATTAAATGCTGATCACGTGATTTCTTTTTCTGGTACTTTAAATAAATTTATCGCCAGGTGCATAACAACTAAATAGACAAAAAAAATTTTTTTTTTCTTGCTAATGCTGCAGACGATTCGACATTATCCAAAAAAATATTAAAATACAATAAAAGGTATTATGTTCCTCAAACTGTACTATATTAACTGTACTATATTATTTAGTATGTCCTATTACATTTAATTTGAATATTTTCTTCTACATTATTTTGTCTATAAAAATATCCCTTACAATTTTTTTATAAATATATATATATATATATTTACATCAATTGTATACATTGATCGTCGTATTTATTATATATATATATATATATATTGGCATTAATTGTATACATTGACGTTGCATTTAATTTGAATGTACTCCGTAGCGAAGTGCGGGTTTTCAGCTAGTGTTAATATAAAGTCCCAGTTTTTTAAGGCATTCTTATATATCGCGAAAGGTTCTAAAGCGTTATGAATATCTATTTTACATTTACATTTTATAACGACATGTATGAGTTGGAAAACTGTATACAAATATTAACATGTTAAGTGCTTTAATGAACAAATAATAATGAAAAGAAGACATGTAGAAAACTGACACTGAGAGGAAAAGTCACTAAAAAAGAGGAAAATATATGGATTTGAATAAAAAATTAAGATTATTAAAAATTCTGTCTAAAATTAAGAAACTTCTGTGTTTTTTAATATGAAATATTGAAAGAGATATTAGTAAGATATTGATTCTCCAAAGAGAGGTTACTTAAAAAGAAGCAAATATATCGATTTATATAAAATTCAGATATTAGCCTTTAAGTGCTTTTTAACTAGAAATATTGCTATGAAGTGTAGTAAAATACTCAAAAAAGAAGCAAATATATTAACGATAATAATATAGAGGAGCATCTTGTGTCATTTATTAGCCTGAAGAAAGAAAGAATAGCTGTGAACAACCTAGAAATGAATTTTAAGTGAGACAAAAGTCTTATTAAAATTTATTTCTTATTTAATAATTTAATAAAACAGCCACTAACCCCTGAATAAGACCTATACATCACTGATGCTGGTTGTTGCGTAGTAGATCGTAATATGCTTACTCTGGTACAACAACCTGTTGATTTGATAACACATAATACTTAAAATTTTTAATAAATGTCATTCTTCAAAATAATTTATATATATAAAACAGTTCCGTAACTGACTGATTGACTGACTTACAACGCACAGACCAAACCGCTGAACCTAAAGGGTTGAAATTTTGCATGGCGATTCTTCTTATAGTGTAGGGGTGCACTAAAAAGGTTTTTTTGAAAAATTCTTCTTACACTTTTTTAAATTAAATTTTTAAATTGTTTTTGTAGTATTCTTTAAAGTTTGCATTTAAAATAATAATTCGAGGGTTATAAAATTTATATCACGAGAAATATCATAAAATTTCCTTTAAAATTAAATCTTTTTCGAATCCTTGCCTCCATTTTCTGATTTCTGGTGAATTTTTAAAGATTAATTTTTAGAATTTAATTTATTAAATGATGATCCCGAGATTTCTTTTCTTTTTGTGATACTTTAAATTAATTTTGCGTCATGTGCATAACAGCGAAATAAATTGACAATTTTTTTTTTATTTCTAATGCCGCAGATGCTTGGAGATTATCCAAAAAATATTAAAATACAGTAAAAGAAATGTTCCTCAAATTGTACTATATTAACTGTACTATATTCTTTAGTATGTTCTATTAGATTTAATTTGGATATTTTCTTCTACATTATTTTGTCTATAAAAATATCCGTTACGATTTTTTTATAAATATATATATATATATATATATATATATATATATATATATATATATATATATATATATATATATATATATATATATATATATATGTGTGTGTGTGTGTGTGTGGGTGTATTGGCATTAATTGCATACATTGACCGTTGTATTTATTTTGAATGTACTCCATACCTAAGCACAGGTATTCAGCTAGTTTAAAATAAAGATGAAACATCTGTTTAATATAACGATTAAATCCTTATTAATAAACCAATAAAAGAACTTGTTCAAGATCTTTAACAAGCATCAAGTGTCACTGATTAAGCTCATTAACCAAGTGTTTTTGATTAAACTTTTAATTTTTTTCATTTTCATTCATTTTTTTTTCAGTTTCTTCTTTAACCATCAAGGTGAGAGAAGGATGAGGCTTTGCAAAAGTTTTTGCCGTAGTTGCGACAAGAAAGAAAAAGCTAAGTATAAAGCAATAACACTTCAAGTTTATTACTTCAATTTTATTACTTCAAGTTTAATTCGATAGAACTACACTTAATGTGGCTACTTCAATAAAAGCCGGTTACCTGCCTAACTTAGCCAACCTATAACATATACAAGGTGGTATCTTTGAATTCAGAGTTTCGTGAAAATATATGAATATAAAAAAAATTCAGGTATTCTCTTTTAACGAAACTACCGAGGGTTATTAACGCAGCATTACTTATCGTTGCTTACCTCTTTTGTTATGTATATATGCATGTATGTGTTATGTATATATGTATGTATATGTTATGTATATATGTATCTATATGTATATGTACGTATGTATATATATATATATACATATATGTATGTCAAAATTTTGACGCATTTTGGCATTTTTTGTTTGGTACTAACTGTTTACTGCTTGTCCAAGCGATACAGACTGAGTTTGGCGCGCTGCCAAAATTATAACTCGCGAGGTAGGGACGGGCGGTTTTAGCGTCTGAAATTTTCCTTTCCGGAGGACCGTTATGGAGGAACGTAATCCTACGTTAAAAAGAAATATTATATGAATCATTTTTAAATATCCGGCTACCAGGCAAATAAATAAAATTTTTATATCTTCTCTTATACAGTCGAACCTCCATATATCGAAGTAGCAAATTGCGCGAAAAAAATTCGATATATAGAAATTTTGATATATAGAATTGAGCTTAGTCTTATGATATTCTCCTACAAAAACAAAATATATATATATATATATATTAAAGCTAATTTTCGTATACGAAACTCCATTTCTAATATATATGCGAATCCCATTAAATGAAAGTTAATAACTAAAAAATGAATTAATATGAAAGATTTATTGAGTACTAAATACCTTTAAAAAAACAATAATGCAGACAGTGGTTACAATGATCACAGTTACATTCTTTACAAAAAATCTACGAATATCTTGCTGAACAGTTAGTTTTGCGGAAAGTTCAAAGAAATGTTCGTATTTATTCAGTCCACGAAAAACTTTATCAGGGCCATTTTCCGTGAATTGAAGTCCACGACGTATTGTTTCAAATGCCAAAAATTGGGAGATTTTATTCTAAAGTGGTATAAAATCTCCCAATTTGTCTTGAAAAAAATTTCGATATATAGAGATTTTTTCGATATATAGAAATAATTTTTCTATGTAATGAACATGGAGATTTGCTAAGAGTTCGATATATAGAAAATTTCGATATAGGGAAGTTCGATATATGGAGGTTCGACTGTAGTTCTTGATTAGTATAACATTTAAAAAGATATTGAGATCTTTTGGCTAAATATTTCAAAAGGCATTCTAAATACTCACCCTTATATATCTAAAGGCTAATTTTTAACGAACATTCTGCTTCGAATAAATCAAGCAAATAATTGAGAATAATTAACTCCGATCCTTCAGGTAAAAATTACTCGAGTGCGTTAAAACATTACGCTAAATAAAATTATGAAATAAAACTTAATTCTACTGCAGTATTGAAATTAGAGTTAATTTTCTATTACCCATAAACGGTGGGCGACTTTCATATCTAAGATTTTAAACCAGTTATGAGAGCGCAAGTTGGAGGTATCAGAGAACAACATTTTAAAAACAGATAATGTAAAATTTCGATCAAAAGTGTACGCTTTAGAAGAGAAATTATCTCCGTAAATTGGTTTACACATTTCACGGCCTTAATTTAAGTGCGATAACTGTATCACCGCATTATAGCTAATTTTAAATGACAGAAATTGGGAAAAAGGTGTGAAAAGTACCTCTAGGGACCTTGTCTTGGGACATGCGGATATATAGTCGAGCGAAAATGACGTCATCTTGACGTATAGTATCTACCAATGAACGTTCTTCTTGGTAACAAACGTATGTGGCGATGACGTTATTTTCTTTCGTCGATATTTTCGCATGCCGAAGGTCGTGCGCAACAATTCATCATTTTTTTTTCATATTAAAAATTATACGTTTAAAGCATCAAACGCATTTACTGGAGAATCAAAATTTGACAAACAGAATTCTTGAAGCCTTAATCCAAAACGTTTTCGCTGTTTTAACTTAATGTACATTCTATAAAATTTTCATCAAGTGAAAGCGACAAAATAAAATTCTTTCAATTAAAAAAAATTCTTTTAACTTGATGTACATTCTTTATCGTTTTCAAGGAGTGAAAACGATGAAAGAAGTAAACAAAAATACTAGCTCTTGAAGAGAAGTCTTAATCCAAAACATTTTTATCGTTTTCACATGATGTGCATTCGTTTAACTTCTTTGGACTTTTTTTTCATTGATCATTGGAAAAGAAAACAAAAAACTCTGCTTTTTCTGAAACTATTACATCAACGGTGGAGAGGTTAAACGCTGTAACTCACGCTTTTAAAATTGTACAGAAATGGTTCAAAAAAATTTTTTAACTGCGTCAGATGATTCAAATGAATATGCCACCTCGATTTCTAATACTTTTAACTATCTATCATTTAAAATTTGAAGGCCTTATTTGAATAGTGGTCCAACTCCACTTATCAAATAAGGCCTTTTATCAATTAAGGCCACTTATCAAATAATACTTTTAAAAAGGGAGTTAGCCCCACTTTCATGTTCATACAAATCATTTCTATATTATGTTTACACTGGTACACCTCCAGCTTATTTCTGCTGCCAACAGAGGACATTACAAATCAGACTTCGGCAGTCATTTCTCAGTACTCATTAGACTTTAAGGCTCTGCATCTCATAATGAACAAGAATGAAGTTGGCCCACTATTCAAATAAGGCCTTCATTTAATGGTCATATATTTGTAATTTAAAAGAAATTAACAGCTGTTTAAACTATGATACTGTGGTTTACTCCTTTTTGCCGATCAGGCACTCTACAGGTAAGAAGACCATAAGCCACGTTTCGGGCAAAAAGCATACACGTTTGTTTGTTTTTTGTTTTTTTTTTTGGGGGGGGGAGGGGGGGGAGGGGGGGAGGCTAATGCGGAAGCGCTTCACTCAGAACCCCGAATATTATTGACTACATTTTATCTGGAAGCACCATACAGGTGGGACAATATTGCTCTATTGGGGCCAACTTAATTTTGATCGAGCCGAAGAATCTTGCTACAAAGTGCACGAGTTGGATAAACTAAACTAACCTAACTTTTGGCCCAATTATATATATATATATATATATATATATATATATATACACTATGTCCATAAATTAAGGATAATGCCAGCTCCGGCAAATAAAGGTTCAGAAACAAAACAAACGTGACTTATTCTCAAAACCCATTTATTAAACAAAAGATAAAGAACAAAAAAGATGGTGTATGTATGAAATAATTCATAAAAACTACGATATTTGCTCACTGGAGCAATTGTAAAAAATATCTCCTTTACAAAAACTTAATATTACACGGTTGGTATGATGGTTAATACATTGTATGTCTCCCTTGCGATGAAATACAGTCCGTACAACGCCTAGGCATGCTGAGTATCAAATTATCTAGCTGATCTTGGGGAAGATTACTCCACTCAGCAAGCGATGCTTTCCCAAGTTCCGGTACACATGTAGGAGGTGGTTGACGGGCTGCAACTCGTCGGCCAAGCATGTCCCACACATGCTCTATCGGATTCAAGTCAGGTGAGAATGCTGGCCATTCCATACGGGTGATATCCTCAGATTGAAGGCATTCGTTTAGGATGTTTGCTCGGTGAGGACGGGCGTTGTCATCCATAAACACAAATTCTGCACCCATGGCACCCCTAAACAAACGTACATGTTGTTCCAGAATGATGTCCCGATAAATGTGGCCGTTCATGGTTCCGATTTGAACATGCAGATCTGTTCTGGAGCCCAGTATAATTCCAACCCAAACGAGCAATCGTGCACCACCGTAACGGTGTCGTTCAATGATGTTGTCTTGGTGGTAACGGGTACCTGGCATTCTCCATATGAAAGTGCGACGTGAACCAGACTGCAAGCTAAACCTGGACTCGACGGTAAACATCACACAAGCCCACTGTGACGATGTCCACATTGCATGTTCTGTATTCCAGGCTAATCGCTGCCGACAGTGAGTTGCCGTGAGCAAAAACATCTGACAGGCCTGCGAGCATATAGACCAATATTTCCCAAACGTCTGTACACGG